>NW_024121111.1:12725158-12734631 GCF_016745375.1 Pimephales promelas | reverse complement strand
ACATCTCTGTTTTACCTGGCTGGCTCCCAGCAACCCTCCAGCGGAGTATACCTGCACCGCAGCCTTCACCATGGTTGTGCTTCTGCTGCTGTCAATCCTGGCTTAGCTTGAGCACAATAGCTGTGTAATTACAGGTTTCTGTTAACCCAAATCCAATCATATACACGAGTGGAGGATCACGCAGTAACAACAGGAAGCCGAGAGAGGGAGAGGAGGTGGGGAGGGCTCAGTCCTTACTGATGATACAGATGTCAGGCATTGGCGGTGTGTGGAGAGATCAGAAGCTAATGCTAATGACACAATCAGGGAAGGGGGGACATGTACACGCTCACACATAGCATCACATAAACACTTCAGGCCAAACCAAGTGAGATGAGAAACATGAATGTAATCTTTACAGCCAAGAGGAGGTGAAAGCAAAATGTGGCATGGCAGGTTTTGTCAATCAGCAGTCAGTTTTTTTTTTTTTTTTTTTTGTCACTTTTCAAGTTTAACAATTTTACTATGTTGATGTACACGTAGTTAAATCATTTAAACAAAACATTGTTTAATTTAGAAATTTGGGCGTAATGAAAGCATTCTTGTACAGCTAATGTTCGAGCTCGTCTAATCCCCAGTGACTCCTGTAGCAAGTTTTACAAAGGCTGAATATTTGTGCTACACTTCCAAGTGTTGTTAGGCTTTTGTTTTTGCCTATGATAAATGAAATTAATACATGCATTTAATGTTTGAAATGCCGGCATGAATAATTCATGAAAGTCATGCAGATGGAGTGATCAGTACACAGATCCAGGACAAGAGGAAATTAATTTTTTAAAAGTGTATGTCTGTCGGCTTCACAGAAGAGGATGTGTTATTGTGATTACACAAGTTCGCCGTGAATAATCAGTCTGTTTATTTGTAACTTTAGCCTCTGCAGAATCCACAGGGAAGCAGAAAAAAAAAAAAAAGCGTAGTCTTATACGAATTATGTTCATCCAAACATCAGCGCCATCTCTACAAGACCACTAAGTCGCATGTTCTTCCCAAACAAATCAGCTGGTTACAAATGTAAGCTAAATTATTTATTATTATCATTTATAGTAATGAGGTATGGAAAGCTTTGCTATAATATATATATATATATAAATATATATAAATAATAAGCTGGTTGTTACTAACTTTCTTCAAAATATCTTCTATTGTATTCCACAGATTAAAGAAAAGCATACACGTGTGGAACGACAAGTATTTTTTTTTTTTTTTTTTTTTTGGGTGAACCTGTATGCCTTTAATACTTGCAACATGTAATAAATAATTGTATATAGAAATACGGATTTGCTGAATTGTGAATATAGCTATATCATGCCTTAAAAAACAGCAATTAGAGATGTTATAGCAAAGTAGCAAAGCTTTTGATACTTTATTGTTTAAAAAAAAGAAATTACAGATTAGAGAAAAGTTAGAGAGTAATTAGAGAAAGACATCATGAAAATGATTTCACCATATCAACACCACCACTGAGAGGAGCAGTAAACATGCGGTTTTGTTTGGGAAGACGTGATTTGGTGGTCTTAGATGGCGCTGATATTTTGAGTTGTGAGCATCATGAAGAACAATACATTTTGTCATATACATAAACAAAGCCACACAACGACTGCCTGTAGTCTTAATCACTGCAACAGCCAGTTAAAAAGTAATTAGAAGACTTGATGTTCCTTCATAGTGTATGTGGTTTCAATAGGTTTTTAAAATGGGTGTTAGCACTGTTGATGGTTGAAAGAACACCACCATATTAGTGGATTTGCTTTAGATGGTATACCCAGTCATAACTGAGCAGACAGAGGGCGAGAGAAGAAGGGGGATAAAGAGAGAGAGGAACAGCTTTCGGTGGTGTGTAATTGTCAATGATTACGGTCTTTAAACTGTCACTCTCATCTCTCCCTCCCAACACTTCCCTCACAGCAACAGTCGAGGGCTTTCACGGTTCTCAACGCCAAGTCGAGTCCAAAGTCCTGTGGACGAGTGAGACTGTAGTTGTGGTGCGGGTTTTTTTGTGTGGGGGTTTTGGGAGAGAAAGTTAAGACAGGGAAAATGAGAGAGAGAGAGAGAGAGAAATCTCCCTATTGAAGATATTTCCATCCAGGGCGTATGAAATATTAAACATGTTCATTATATCCTCAATTTGCAGTTATTTTGTGCGAGCACACACCGCCATATTCTTCCAGCCGTCTTATTGGCAGGGCTCTGTGGGCCTGAAGTCAAATCTCCCTTTTATTATTTAAATCCATGCATACAGCCCAAGCCCCCTCAAATCAGCACAGCCTGCCTGCCATCCGTCCGCCTCTGATTGGCAGCTCGATATACAGAGGGAGGATACAGGGGGTGATAATGTGGGTGACAAAGGCAAATCCGCCCCACCGGATCCGTTTTTATTGGGGTCGTTTGGGAAGACGAAAGCAGGGGAGCGACAGAAGAGTTTGATGCATAGCAAAAGTAGCTGTGATAATTGGCGATGGCATTGGGATGTGTTGGCCTGTCAGAGCGACGATGTAAATTTACTTGACATGTTTTTGTCAGGATGAATGTTTAATGTGGTGGGTGTGACAAATCACATGCAAATGTTTTTTTTTTTTTTTTTTTGTTATCCCTTTCCGATGAGTTGACCTCTGAGGGCTCCCACAGGAAATCAGGTTTTAAAAATGATTTGATGGCTCAAACCTGGTCTACGTCCTTATGTATACACACAGAGAAATATAAATATGCACACATTCACAAAGACAGACGTGTACTGTTGTCCAGCGTTGGGGAATATTTTTTGAAATATTAGCTTGCCAAGCTAGAAGCTAATAGTAATATCACTGATAAAATAATTATGTGGTGAAGGAAATACTACAGGAATAGTTGAGTACTACTGAATAAGTTAGTTCAGGTAATAATAATAATAATAAAAAAAACTAAATTCTATATTAGTACTCAATTTAGGCTTGTAGAAATTAAATATTAACGGTATAAAATGAAGTGTAACCTACTCAACTTTCTGAAACTGGTGTTCCCATCATGCACTGGGGCATGAACAATACTTAATTATCAAATCTCTCACATAAACCACTCTAACATTTGTTTGAAGATTAACTAAGTAAAATAAACATAGAAAATAAGTAATTTTAACTTTACCAGTCAAAATTTGTTGAGTAAATGGCTATTACAACACTCTCTTTTACTCAAACAATATAAGACTGAAATAAGCCATGCTTTTAAAGTGTATGTTTTACTTTGAACATCTAAGTAAAGAAATTCAGTAGATATAGAAATCATATCTACATAAAATAAGTAATTTGATATCTATAACCGAAAACAGGGAACTTAGTACTAGTACACAACATACAATAATGAACAATTTTGTTGGATAATTTGAGTAGAAAATTATAGCTCCAGATTTCACAAAACAGCAAGTTACTTAAAAAATGTGGAAAAACAGAGAAAAATAATTATCCAATGATATAATTTACAGAGCCATATTTTTCCTATTAAAAAAGAAAAAAAAAAAGAACAAGTTGTAACATTTGTGGTAACTTAAATGATTAAATACAACAGAAGCACCCTAATTTATGTAACCAAGTCAAAAACATAGTCCGTAGTTCAAGGAGTCGAATTGGTGAATCATTTTTATGTACCGAATTCATTTAAATGAATTGTCCGAATGAACTGGTTCTAAAATCAATTGGACATATGCGTTGCATATAAGCTAGAGGAAGGTTTGTGATGAACCAATTCACTAGAAAGACTAGAGAGAGGGCAGATTAGAACGAACATGCAAAAGAATGGATTTGATGTGTCAGTGCTAAGAGGCTTTTTTAGTTAAGCGTGTTTGAATCTTATTCGCTATTACGATTATATCCGTTTGGTCGAGCTGTATCGCGAATCGTTTGTAATAAAGTCGTTTGTTACTGGAAAAGCCACACTGTCATAAAACTATACATTAACCAATAATTGTTTCCTCCACACTGTATTTGTCACTATCACTGCAGTTGAATTGAAAACAGTAAATTATATAGGCTAGGTGTGCGTGACTGTGTGTTTGTGTGTATCAGTTTCACTTGGAAGCCAATGAAAAGAATGCACATTTTCCATCATGAAAAATGTGCAGAGGCAGGAACAAAGTATGACTGTATGAATCTGTTTGAGGTTGTGTGTGAGGCAGGATGCAGCGGCCTCTATTTCCTCCTTTCTAAAATCTCAGTGAATACGCCAATACCTTGCATGCACGCACACGCACAAGACTGCCCTCTGTGTTCTGTTGTGGTGCAGTGTGTAAGCATAAGTGTGCGTGTGTGCCATTGCGTGTTGTGTGTGGCTTTGCTGTAATAAGCAGTGGAATAACAGGCTCTTTTGTACATTGAGAAGCCGCCTGCATCTGAGACCAATAACCCAGAACCCTGGGGTCAGTGTGCAGAGGATGATGCGACAGATATAATCACATACACGGACGCAACACCTTTTTTATGCTTTCTCTGCACATTTGGAAGCAGGCAGGACAGCCAGAACTTCATAAGTTTAATATTATCCCGGGATGACCTTTTGTCCCTAATAGAGTGGCTCGGTGATAAGGAGATATTGAGTCTTTAGGGGGTTGCAGGAGGCATTGGAGAAGAGGGGGAGTGACCTGTCTCAGAGCAGGATTGTGTGTGTGTGTGTGTGTGTACCTGTCAGCGGATTTTTATGATACATAACAGGGCAGTTTAGTGGACTGCTTGAGGAAAGCTGATCTGAGCACATTTAGACTCACTCTGTGAAAACCGCAAACGTGTATTAAAGCTAATGCTGCAGTTAACCACAACCTGTAACCGTAGAACACACACACGCATTCTGAAACACTATTACTTCTCACAATCACTCACTTACTCACTTTAGCAGCCAAGAGCTTTCACTGTCATATGTGCATAAAATGCATGACATCAGTAATCATTTCCCTCCTCAGGTTAAACGATAGCAACATAATAATTGCAACATTTTTTTTCAAAATTCTGACTTTATTGCATGTGATTACAACTTCATATCTTGTCAATTTGTTTCAAGTAATTGTGACTTACAGTTCATTCAAATTGCTAACGATATCTGAAACTTATGGCTCCATTTCTTGAAACTCTACAAAATCACAAAACATGCACTCAACATGAAAAACGTCAGAAATTTCTTGCATAGTGTAGAAACTCTACACACACACACACATATGTGAAAAATGTGAAACACTACTATCTTGTATCTTTTTCTTGTTCCGTGTGCAGTGGAGTGTACAGGAGTTTGTCACACTATGTGCACAGATATACTGTATATACTAAAGTGTGTATGCACAATTGATGAATTGTCCAGTTATTGAACTAGACTGAATCAACACTGAAGTGACTTTCGGCTGGTTGGAACTGCTTTTCAGGATAATTTGCTTTTGTTATTATTGTGAAGCCGTAATAAAACTATCTGCATTGTATAAACTGTCTGCATAAAGTAACACAGTCTCACCCCAAGACGTCATACAACTGACACTTTTGACCATACGTCAACATCCGCCGTTTTAAGGGTACCCTTAAACGTCAGTTAGATGACGATCCTGGGGCGTCATCCAACTGACGCTTTACCTTTAACGTCAGTTAGGTGACAGGGTAGGTTTAGGTCTGGGGTAGGGTTAGGATTCGATATTGTCATCTAACCGACGTTTAAGTGTACCCTAAAACGGTGGATGTTGACGTATGGTCAAAAGTGCCAGTTGTATGACGTCTTGGGATGAGACTGCGCTGTATAAAGATGACTTACCGGTATAAGAAATGAAAGGGCGAAAAATATTGTTTTCTAAGAGAAAAAAAATAAAATTGATTTCTAAGAGATTGATTTCACAATCATTGGGTGTAGGTAATCGGGAAATGATTGTGGCATTTAAATGGCAGTGTTTTATGAAACACAAGAGGTGTTAGTTTTGAGTGATGTGTCTAATGTAGAGAACTGTGTTTGGATTTTTGCAAAAAGTTTGGTTTACAATTGCAAACTGAGTGTAAAGCGTATAATGTGCTTGCAGTTTTGCAGACTTGGTCTGAAGAGTAAGTGAGTAAATGGTTTCAGTGAGTGGGCCTTAAGTTCCACTTTCAGTGTCTAATTTGAAAAAAAAAATTCGCTGTAAATTGCAATATGACTATTTTTCACGATTATAACTTTTGTCAATTAAACTAATTTGGATAGGTTTTTTTTTCCTCATTTGATTATTGTTTATGTGGTTTAAAACCGTGTGGAACCCTCATGCAAATAAAGCAAAAACATTTCTTTCCCAGATAGGGCAGATGTTTTTATTTTTTTTTATTTATTTTTTTTTGCGGTTGTTTTTTTAGAAGTTGTTTGATTTATTTTAATAAGCTGCAAATTGCTGTCACAGATTTCAAACTAACCTCACTCCAGTTCTACAAGATTCACAAGTGTCATCTGCTGTTTGTCTTTTGAAGCTCCGGTAGTTGTACTTGGCAGGGAAGTGTACCTGTGTGTGTGTGTGTGTGTGTGTGTGTGAGAGAGAGAATGTGAGTCTGTGCTAATTTGGGTGTTTGTGTGCATGTGTGCTTTTAGGCTAGGTGTTTGATCTTTGTGCAGGTATGAGATTTGCCCTGGGCTGTGTAACTCATTAGGTATGAGCTGTTATGAATATGAGGATATTTGTTAAAGCAGTCAGCAGGAATAGAAACAGATGTCCCCTAATTAGAGCGAGCTTAAGCTGTCTTACTGGAGAGAGGGAGACAGAAAGAGTGAGAGAAGGAGAAATAGGAAGAGAGAGAGAGAGAGTATGACATATATAAGCAGAAATAGAGAAAGAGATACAGGCCTCTACAAATAAATGTTTCTGTTTACATACCCAAATGAAAGTTTTTAAGCTACTGTTTCTGGTTTCAGGTTGATGTTCCTACTACCTGACATACCTGTCTCTGTGACAGCCCAAAGCTCTATAAACAGAGAAAAGGTCATCAGATATAAACACCAAAAACATTCTCTGACTCATTTAGCATGTTTGCTAATATTGGGTTAGCTGACATGTCTTTTGAGGGGTGGGGTTTTGGATAGAGCACATATTCCAATTCTGTGGCCATTTCTGGCGGAAGTAAAACGGTAAAATTAAAGTCAGCAAAGACAATTCACCCTATATTTTCTAAATGTATGTTTTTGATCTTACTTTGTTGAACAAGTCATGTGTGCTTAACCTCATAACTATTAATCAAAATGTAATAAGTCATTCTGGTGACACCAGACTTTCTTACAATCAACTAGCTCACATTCAGACCAACAACTGATGGATTGAACCAAGTGTTCTCCCTACGTTTCTTTTTACTCAGATATGCGTTACACTATGAAAGAAAAGATTTATTGCTTGATCTATTCTTTAATTTCCCTGTGACTTTAAAGGAAATTTCACCCACCATTTACTCATGTTGAAAATGATGGTGTGAAAGCAACAACTTTGACTCTAATAAGATTTCAGAGTTTCGGAGGAGTGGAAGATGAATAATGAATTATTAAATTTCAATCTGTTCCTCACACAAAGCTATTGTATGGCTTCAGATGACTTGGAGTATAGCACAGAAGTCATATGGACCTTTTATACCATTTTTTGAAGCAGAACAGATGTAACTGTTTCCAGGAAAAGAGCTGTGTGAAGATGCCTCAGATATTTTCTTGTTTGTGTTTCATGGAATAATAAAAGCATATGATTTGAAACAGCATAAGGGTAAACAATGGCATAATTTTCAGTGATCTGTGTGTTTAGGAATATGAATATGAACTTCTAATTTTAATCATAATCTAAATCTATCATAATTGGCTATTGCTTATTGCAATACACATATAGTAAAAGCATCGCATCAAAAGACTTTGTGTTTACGCTGTGTTTAGTGTGTGGGGCCTCATTGATCGATTGTTATGCCTTTAGTAATCTCAGGTTAGTAAAGGTCTCTGTGTCATATAGCCATTAACACCCTTTGTTTTTCCTCCTGCACCCGAAGTGCACTGGGAAGTTCAAAAACCCTTACGAAAAAGAAGTATATTTCAAGTTCATTTTACTTAAGTAATGTTCAAGTATACATTATGTAGTAAGTATACTAATGTCACTATGTACTAGTAGTAAACTTGTAAGTGTACTATTTTAATACCGCTTGGGACTAAATTGGCCCACTTTTAGTACATAAAAGTATATGTTTAAGTGTACTATAAGTGTAACAGTAAGTGCACAACTAGTTCATAATTATGTATCTCATGTGTACTGCAAGTGAATTTATGGGTATTCTAGTAGTTTACTCTTTTACTGTAATACTTATACAAGTATACTTTGAATACTTAATTATACTTTTAAGTATTTCTGGATCAAAAGATTGAGTACAAGAACAGGACAAATATACGTTCTTTTCTCTCAGTATAAGTCAAGTACACTTAAGTGTAATTTGAAGTATATTTCTGAGAAGTACAGGAAAAATAAACTGAAAGTATACTTTCTTATTTTTAGTTTAAAAGAACTATACTAATGGCACACTTGAATAAACTTCTTTTTCGTAAGGGAAGGCAAACAAGACAATCTGTTAGCTCCATTACCCCCCCCCCCTCCCCCCCCTCTCTCTCACACACACACTCACAACAAAGACAATACCCTATACACTGATTAACTGATGCTAAACTCACACATAGCGTCCCCATTAACAGCTGTTATTGTTTCAATTTAAAGCTCATAAAAACGCCTGATTAGCTGGGCCTGAGAAGGCACCTTCCAGTTTTGTGACCCACATGACGGTACACATCTTCCTCTCTTCTACTTCCTTTGCCATTTCTTTTCCTTTCTTTGCCATATGAGATGCCAACTCTCGCTCTGTTCTTCTCTCTTTCTCTGGCTTTCTTGCCTGTGGCGAATTGGCAAAATGTGTTAGCCAACGTGGGTACATGTGTTAAGTGGGGATCAATTGTTTGTTTAACAGCTAGTCTGTATTAAACAGGGAGGATGTAATTACAGAGAGAGAGAGAGAGAGAGAGAGAGAGAGAGAGAGAGAGAGAGAGAGAGAGAGAGAGAGAGAGAGAGAGAGAGATAGAAGAGAGGCCCTTTTTTTTCAAATAGCGCCAATGCTCGCTCTGGTGGGTGGGGGCATTTCCTGACACTTGATCAATGTAAAATCTGGGGCAGGAATTGGCGGCGGAGCGTTGAGGGAAATTAGACTTGATAAAACAAGCAGGCAGAAAAGAGCAGAGTTTTCCTCCGTGTCCTGCTGAGCATCCCGGTTAACTCGCCTGAAGCAAACGTGAGTGGGTAATGAAAGGGGATGAGAGACCAAAATAAGTGCTTATTCCCTTTTGCTGTTTTGCTGCTTTGCTTTGTTCTAATCAAAGAGCTTCTTTGAAATGTTGCATACCTACTGTGGGTTTTGGTTTTCGCACTTGCCAGGGAGGCGTATCGGGTAACCTTGCCAAGAAATTGCCCACAACAG
>NW_024121111.1:12632658-12722658 GCF_016745375.1 Pimephales promelas | reverse complement strand
TGTAAACAAGACCCTCATGACTGTGTGTCAGTCAATAAGACTGATACAAGAGCATTTATTTATTATTTTACGACATGACACGACAGTGGTACAACCAAACTTCAAACACGTTATAACATTTATCAAGTAATAATTCATGATATTTCATTTCCTACTGTATTTTTTTTACTGGCTATAATGTGTACAAGTGAATGTCCTTCCACATTTAATGTGTAGTAATGTTTTTCAAACATTTTTTTTTTAAGAATGCACCACATTTTGACAAAGATTTTTCATATTCTTTATCATGCAGTTTTGTCACTGACCCCAGAACAAATTTATAATCCAATCACTTTTAGTTTCTGAAAGAATTCATCCTCATATAAATACGTCTATATGGCTCATATATTGTGTACAAGCTTCCTAGAATAGAAAGCCAAAACTGGTTCACAAAGAGACATGCTGTTGTTGTTGTTGTTGTTTTTACGAGCTTACTAACATTCCTTCACTGCAGTGAAATTGTGGACAGGCACCAAAAGACGCTCCATTTGCTCCCCGTTTTATGTATGCACGTTTGTGTGTGTGTGTCTGAGAGAGAGAGAGCGAGGCTGTGATTGAGTGTGTCTTTGAAGTCTGTTCAGGTCATTAGGCTCCATTTCCCATTGACAGAGATCTTATAAGACGACCATTTGAGTCCAACAATAGTCCTTAATGGCTTAACGCTTCTGTCTGCATTTAGTCATCCTCTCTCTTTCTCTCTCTCTGTTTCCCTCTGTGCAGTCTCTCTCTACTTAAAGCTGCCAAGCTTCCCTTCGATGCCTGCCCGCTTTCTTTATGGGGTGTAATAACGAGGCGCAGCTGCGGGGTAAAACGGGGTGTAACGTTAACCCGGGCATAGCAGAGTCACTTCAGAGGTCAAAGTTCACAGCATTGTGCCCTGGCTGGGTGGGTGTATATTAGAGTCAGTAAAGATTGTTTGTTGTGCTCAGATTTCCTTTCTAATCCTTTGCTGAGTTTGGGTTTAAGGTACTAAATTATCCCCTCAGTCATAGGACTAGGTTTGACTATATTAGGTAATGAAATGGCCTTAATTGCTGAAGCATGTGTAATTGGAGGCTGTTAATGGCTGATAAAGTGCTGCACAGGGATGAACGTTTCTGATGGAGATAAATACTTGAGATGGTATACACTGTTAGACAGAACAGTATGGTCAACACATGCACACGCACCCACCCCCCCCCCACCCCCCCACTTTCTCTCTCTATCTCTAATGTTTTCTTCCTAATGGCAGATTAATAACCTTGAACCTGAAATGAAGTAAACCAGGGCTTAAGTTTGGAAATCTCAGGGGCCACAAATCAGGATGTCTTTTTATTAATAAGCGAGTACACAGTGTTATAACATGACCCGGATATTATATCATGTGTATTAGTAGCTATATCATTCAGCGTTGCAGTTAAAGGATTACATTACATTTTGAAATATATTAAAATAGAAAACCGTTATTTTAAATTGTAGTATTATTTTAAAATATTAGTACTTGTACTGTATTTTCAGTGAAAAAAAAAATTAAAAAATTAAAAAAATTAAAGCTGTTTTTCATAATTTAATTATTATGAATAATCATATATTTTGGTTTGTGTCTATTTAATTTAAAATGAAAAATAGAATAGCTGAAAATTTAACCAAAAATAATCCGCATTATGTAATGCAGTTATTATTACTGCTAATATAATGCAATTAATATTTTACTAATTAAAGATTGATTTATCTCATTAGAGCATATTCTTTGAACTTAATGGACATAAAAACAATACATTTGAACGTGACAGTTAGAATTATGACATGGACTCACTGCAAAAAAAGCATCACATTAAGTGCTTGAAAATTTTTACTTTTACTTTTACTTAACAATTATTTGACTCCCGTGTGTTCCTGTATATGTACAGTTACCAAGAAATTCACACACAGCCGCTAAATGGAGTGCAGACAACGTCATCCTGATAATAAAAGGACCTAGTTAGCCTGAGAAAAAGAGAGAGAGGCAAAGAAAATATTAGAAGATGAGTAAAAACCAAAGAGGCGCCAATCGCTCTGATCAAACTGACCCCTGCCACTCTCTGCTCTCCTTTAATCTTAATTGAATCAGGCTTTCAGAGAACTGTTGACACTGAGAGATTGCACTACCCTGGGAGGCCCAGGCAAGCCAGAGGTGCCACACTAAAAGCAGTCGCCATCCTCATTACGGTGTCCACCCGTCTCTGGTCCCGCCATCCCTCACTGTCAGCAAAAGATAATGTCCTTCCTGCAAATTTGATCTCTCACTGTGGTCCAATCTGACGAGGCAAAGTGGGCCACCGATTTTTAAACCTACACACACACACAGTGTAGACACATGCACTGAAATCCAAGATGTCTTTCTAAGAACATGTGATGCAACATTCTCACTTCAGTTACGAACCGGTCCTTCAGATACTAACGGGCCTAATATACTCATGGAAAATTTCTTTTTGTTCTTCGCTTAGGGGTAAAAATAAGTTCGAAATACTTTGTTTTCCTCTCAATAACACAATAAACGCACAACAAAAATGACAGTGGTAGGAAAAAAAGCCATTAAGAAAGCTGGTCATAGTGATGTCAGTATGGAGATATTTGCACGTGCTCTGCATTTTGGCATTCCAAGTCACATTATATATTTATATAGCACTTCATTCACGTTTTTGCTAATGTCTTCGACAGACTGAACACAAGAAATGAACCGGAGGAGAGCCAATTGCGTAATCATAAGTCAAACCAGCGGTTGTTTGAAGGTGTTTCCCAGCCAAGCTGTTTCGAAATGACGTCATTTACGCTTGAAGTATATCGGGGCTATAACAGTTGCATTGAAAGTGGACAGTACAAACAATGTGTTTCGCTACGTGAAGTATGAAAGCTGTCTGTGATAACTGATGAGCGCTAATCTCGATGATGCTCTCAGGAACAGGCCTCTCCTTTTAGAGCTGCTAAAGCACTGTGAGCGGATAGAATACTAATGCCTCTAACTCCGTTTGACCTGTGCCAGCCCCACTCTGCCCCGCAAAGCATGCTAAACATGGCCCACGCATGTTAGCGGGGTCCACACGCGCCCCACTGGTGGGCCAATGTCGGGCCAGCAGCTCCAGCGCCATATAAGTCAGCGTTTTGATCAAAGCCGAGAATGCTGGATCTCTCTCTGTGTTCTGGACAAGAACAAAAATGCCAAATTCAGCCCTGAGGCCAGACTCATGCATAATGAATGTGCATTATTCATACAATTATTGATAATGCTTTTTACATCAGTGATTATTCATACATTAATTATTGCAGGCGCTAATGTCTGAGCATTAAAGATATTGTTATTAATGTTGAATCATCTTTAAAGAAGGTCCCAGAGGCCTGAAGCTATATAAAGCTAGAGAGAGAGAGAGAGAGAGAGAGAGAGAGAGAGAGAGAGAGAGAGAGAGAGAGAGAGAGAGAGGGGGAGAGGGAGGGCTGGCTCTAGCATCACTCTTATACTCTTTATTTTCTCTCTCTCTTTCACTCTCTCTCTCTCTATCCCTGTCTGTATCTGATTGATCATATCCCAGCCTGTCCCCTGGGAGGTCAATGCATCAGTTCAGATATAAATAATTGATATTGCATGTGTACATATTCTTAATTATTGTTAAATATTAATAGAGCTTTATGCTGGAGGTTGATTATAATTTTCCCAGTGATTAGTGGCTTAGTATTACTAATGCTACCTCTGTAATGACAATGTTTGGGTTTGGCCTGAAAATCTGGTTTCAGCACAATTCACAATTTATGTTCCTTTTTGAATTTTAACGTTAATTGATCACAGCACACATCTATCTATCTATCTATCTATCTATCTATCTATCTATCTATCTATCTATCTATCTATCTATCTATCTATCTATCTATCTATCTATCTATCTATCTATCTATCTATCTATCTATCTATCTATCTATCTATCTATCTATCTATCTATCTATCTATCTATCTATCTATCTATCTATCTATCTATCTATCTATCTTTCTATCTATCTATCTATCTATCTATCTATCTATCTATCTATCTATCTATCTATCTATCTATCTATCTATCTATCTATCTATCTATCTATCTATCTATCTATCTATCTATCTATCTATCTATCTATCTATCTATCTATCTATCTATCTATCTATAAGGGTATAGATAGATAGATAGATAGATAGATAGATAGATAGATAGATAGACCCATTTGAGTTCTCAATTAATAAAATTAACAATAAAATAATTGATTCTTTTTAATTATAAAAAATAGTTATTCATTTTATTCAACACAAATATTTTAATATAAAATATTTTTGTCTTAAAATATTATATGTATCAATAATTTTCATTCTACTTTTACTTTCTTTCTCTACATTTATGTAACTTTTACTTTATCCAGAAACCAGGAATGCTTAGTACGTTAGTAGAATCAACGTGTGGGGGATGGCTGGGCACTCTTGAGCCTGTGCAAGACCCACAACCCAAAAGTACAATAAATCATTATCAATTATTACTATTATACCAATAAGCAAGTCGACTCAGAGTGAAGCAAATGTACGAGCCTGTACCCTGGCCATTTTGTCAACCATGAGATCTCATACAGTTTTTGCGCTTTACTACGTAGCTACACTGCTGCTGATATACCTCTGATATTCTTGGAAGAGTAAGTGTGAGTGTCTTTAGTCTGTTAATGGTTGTGTAAACCTCTCTTCCCACGCACAGAGGATATAAAGAACAGGGAATTCCGGTCCAGCATCAGATGCCAGAGTATTCCCCTGCTTTGCCCGCACTCAATAAATAGTAAATCTATTTCCGAGACTGGACTGTATTGCTCAAGAGGCCCCTGGCAGCTGACCTTTAGGTCTGCTATTTAGCGAAACAACATTATCATTCCAAGCTCCTCCTGCTGATGGTAAAACACATAAACCCTTATACGCACAAACAGACACACACACACACACACACACACCAGAAACACTATACTCAGCTATGGTACAGGAAGCCAGGATGTTTCCAACACCTCAGCCAGAGAGGCTCATGGGGAAGGAGAGTGGGCTGCTCATGTGATCAGGTTTCGCCTCAATGTGTTGAATTACCAAAAGAGCACATTTTCATCCTGCTAATCGCTCCGATAATGCTATTGGCATTGATAAACTGGGCAAAACATGGTTCTTAAGAGATCTTTCCTGCTCCGTTAGCTGGTAATTGTCTCCTAAAGCTGTCTGGGGCAGTGAGTGATATCGCTGACCAGGTGGAGGAAGGACAGGAATAAATTTAGCCATTTTGTGACGTTCGCGGCATGGCGTCCGCTTAGTCAGTGTGTGTGGGGCGAAAGTGGTCTGTAATGAGTCCTGGAGACAGACAGCTTCCAGAACCCGAGAATAGGAGCGATCTGTCCACGAGAGCCTTTCTTATGCACGTATACGCGGGCTCATTTTCTGTCGCACACATGCTCACTCAAACTCTCTTTCTGTTCCTCGTACGCACTCTACCCTTTGATAATTGGTAAACGATATCGATTTTTTTTTTTTTTTAAATTGGGTTTCCAAAGATCTGATTCGCCTCTCCCCTAACGCTATCTACTGTCATAGATATCACCGGATTTGTTCCATGCAATTGCTCATCTATCGGTTTCTCCTTTGAACAGCACTAGCCTTTGTCATTAAATAAGTTTTGTCTCATCTTCATTCCTGTAGTGGTGGAAATGAGACCTGCCCATACAACACACACACACACACACACACACACACACACACACACACACACACTTACACAGATTGAATTGCTGCTGACTAACCATCGTGGCGTTCCAATAAACGCCCATGGTTATGTCCTCATCCAGGGTTTTGGGTTGCAGTGTTAATAAAGAACTGTGTTCCCCCCTGGGTTCAGTGCCATCTTGGCATTTCGGATCTGCTGCTTGGTGAAACACAGTAACGGCCCAGTTCGCATTCTCCACAGCCCACTAGAGAGCTGTGTGTGCGTAGATGCGCTCCTCTTACACGCTGATGATCGTACACTTCCCTTATTGTTTTACAGCCTCTCAGACAATCCTGCGAACAGCTGTCTACAGAAGCTCAGATAAACTGTTTACACAAACACCATGCATTTCATTTTACAGATGATTCAGGGCGGGAGGTAAAGTGCACAGCTAAACAGAGGTAGAATACAAATAAAAGCGGATTTTTAGGATCATTCCTTTATTTAAAATGGGTATCCTTTAGGAATTTTTTCAGTGTTATTTCTGATTATGGAATTTTGCCAGTTCATTTATTGAAGAGTGTAGACCAGACAGGAAAGCTAAGGTAGAAAGTGTGTTTATGGAGTCCTATAATGGCGCAGGCGCAGCAGGCCAGATTTGAACCTGCATCCCCATGAACCCACCAGCTCTTTATACTTTATTTTAACTCCATATTAAAACGCACACACCCCCAGGCTATGAGTCTTTCTGTGTACTGAAATGACAGTTGAGGCAGTTTTGGTTGTTTTGCATTAAATAAGGGAAAATTATGCACAAAAAGGGCTGAATATAATTAAACTAATTAAAACTACAGCATTAATAAAATATCACCCCAAACAGCTGTTGACTGAGATTTAGGCCTTGGGATGCAAGAAGCTCGGTTTAATATATGTGCTTTTAAGGACTCCCTGTTGACACACACACACACACACACACACACACACACACACACACACACACACAGTGAAACCCCTTGTGCACACCTGATCGAACTTATAGATATATCAATAGTAAAGCAGGACTGAAAATAATCGCAGCACCTTGTTTGATGAAGACTTTCTAATGATACACTACTAATGTTTGAATACTTAATAATCTAGTGTATATATTTCTAGTAACTAATGTGTGATATAATTGCTCAAATAATTATTAACAGAAATTTCATTAATCACCTCAGCCCTGATTTATAACAATATAAACAATATAACAAATGAAATGTATACATACTTTATACATAACTTATATTGCGGAAAAAAAAGATATACAATAGTTAGTGTCTAAAAAACTGGATGTTTGAACTTATTTTTACTCTGATTTTCATTTCAAATTGCTGTATGAAACGTAACAAATGTAAATTATATTTCATTATTTGGAAAAGAAAAACGTTTGGAAGGTTTGGAATGTCACATACTTTCATAAACTGTCACTGTGATTTTTATTTGATTTCAAAGTATTAATAACCAATCAAAATGAGTGAAATTGTCCACTGCATTTAATATTTGCCATGAGGAGGTTACATGAACAAATTCCCATTGAAGAATATTCACTGCATTTCCTCAAGGCGATGTCAACATCCACAAATCACACAGCGTCTTTCCTCAGTCTGTCAGAGAGGGCTGAATGAGCGGTGTGTGTAATGACAGCTAATGGATATTCCAGAGGCCAGAGACAAACAGACAGTATACTCAGATCAGTGATAACAGACACAATGAGGGCTGAGCCCAATGATTAATCAGCCTGAGTCTGATTGTGTGGACAGTCCAACAGGAGTGTAGTGTGTGTGTTCCTGTGTTGGGCCATTGTGTGCGTGTGTCTATGAAGACAAGGGGCTGTATACGAATTGGTGGATGGGTTTGAGTGTGTTTGACTGATTGGGGTTAGGTGAACCCCTCTGACTGGTCATTCTGCCACCCACTCGAACCTCATCCTTATCTTGTCTCATACTGGATGGTTTATGTGTCTTGTCTATTGGTGTTTGTATGTCTCTCTCTCTATATATATATATTTGTAGAACAAGTTCACAGCAGTCTTATAAATGTTAGAATGGACAAGTGACAGTATAAGTAAATATGAGTTCAATAGTGTTTGTCTCACCATGTCTGATTGTATAATGCAGATCTCATTTAGTGACCTAAAGCGAGGTATGGGCTTGGAAAATTGACATTTTCACGACTTCAGCCTTAATTGTTTTATTTTATGATAACACAGTGAAACATGCCAAATTGTGCAATTTTATCCAGGCTGTCATACAATGAAATTATGAATGCCTGCAAAAACAAGAGAGAGCCAATGAAAAATTACTAACTAAAACTAATTATATTGATGTATAGTAAAATGAAACCCATAGCTGTAGTTTTTTTTTTTTTTTTTTGTCAAATAATTTTGTGAGATAAATACCTTAACCGAGAGTTTAGAGTTTTCTTCTTCACTCAAAATATTTAAACAGGTTTAATAGAATTTTTAGGGACATTAAAAACAAATATCTCCTCCGGACATCACTTTTGGCCATCACTTTCGGTGTTGTTGATTTTCTCGATTGCCTATATAATATATACAATGTGTGTGAATTGCATGCACGTTGATGTTTAAGTTTGTCTGGCTCATTAAAGCCATAGCGTGTGTGACGGATGGTTCGGTGGGTGACCTCTCTTAAGAGCGGTCAGCAGCGCAGACCAGTCTGTGACCTTCGGACACTCCTTCACATTAATCACCACCTGCTGTGAGGGCTTTTAGCCGCAGTGCTGAAAACTACTGTCCATCTCCTCTTTTTCTCTGCAGAACATCCATCCTTCTCTTTCATTTTTTCCCTGGGCCGGTATCAGGCCATCAGTGTGCTCTCATCAGCACTGGTTTTATCTGGGAGCGCTGCTGAATATTGAAATGTGATCCTTCACTGATAAAGGGCCTCTGTCTAACTCTCCATTCTCTCCCACTCACCTCTATCTGATAGAGTCAGCACACCGCAGTATTACTCTTTGTCTCGCTCACAGGGTGCTGATAGCACAGGTACCCCGGTGGAGGGCTGTGGGTGTGTGTTTGTGTGCTCTGAGATACTCAGGGTAGGTGGAAGGCTAACAATGATGCTGACGATGATGATGATGATGATGATGATGGTACTAATGAAGATTATGTGTGTGTCTTGGGAACAAGGGGGTGTATGGCAGATAGGGAACAGATAAGAACTGCTTGCGTTTGCAGTGGACGGGTTGTCTGTCCTCGCTTGTTGTGTTTGTGAGCAAGGTGAAAGATGAATGTCCATCTTGCACTGGGTTCAGATCAGCCTCTCTCTCTCTCTCTCTCTCTCTCTCTCTCTCAAATTCAAATTCAAATTCAAATGAGCTTTATTGGCATGACTTATACAGTATTGCCAAAGCATTGGCCATTACATAGGCAATGAACAAATAATCAGTAAATGAATCAGTAAACAAATGCATGAAATACATGCATATATATCAGAAAACAAACAAACAAAATATATAAATAAATAAACAAATAAACAAACAAAAAAAAAGTTTTTTTTTTTTTTTTTTTTTTTTTTTTAACCAACTTTCAGACTTTAGTTTTGTCCACTGGCTGACTCTCGTAGTTTGTGGCAGGCTGTTACATAGTCTGCTGCTGTTGTGATTGAGCTGGAGTTTTCTCCCAAAATATGAATTAATTTTTCTGAATTTGGCAATGCCATAAAATTTGGATCTAGTTGTTGGAATCTAGAGAAATACTCTGATCTAATGCTGTGATAATGATCACAGTAAATGAGGAAGTGTTCTTCTGTCTCCACCTCTCTCTGAGAGCACAGTGAACACAGTCTCAGCTCTCGCGGCTGCCATCTCTGCCGGTGCCGTCCTCTCTCTACGGCCAGACTGTGGTCACTCAGCCTGTATCTGGTCAGGGTCTTTCTCACTTTATGCTCTTTCACACAGCTCAGGTATTCTGCTGGTTTATAATCTCTTTTGAGGTTTAAATAGAGTTCCATCTTCTTTTGTGATTTAGTAGCATCTTTCCAATAGTTAATGTAATTTAGTTTTTGTAATTGTATAATTTGGTTGGGCCAGCAGACAGTGCTGTGCGGGTCGGGCTGTAGTTTAAGCATCAGCTGTGAGAGTGCGCTTCGGGGCCGGTTCTGTTCCTGACACCGCAGGGCTTCGGCCTGGTATGAGCTCGGGTCACTGTGCTTTAGATGCTGGTAGAACTTTATAGCTCTTTTCTGGATGCTGATCAACAGGGGGTATTGTCCTAATTCAGCTCTGCATGAGTTGTTTGGTGTCGCTCTGTTCACTTTTAGGATGTTTTTGCAAATTTGGGTATGCAGAGTTTCAATTTCTTCTTTTTCCCATTTTGAGAAATCTTGGGTTTTTAGAGGTCCCCATATCTCGCTGCCATAAAGAGCAATGGGTTCAATTATTGCTTTTAGGATTTTTAGCCAGGTTCGAATTGGAATTTCATGTCTAATTGTATTTTTAATCATGTAGAAGACTCTCATTGCCTTTGCCTTCAGCTCATTCACAGCCAGATTAAAGTTCCCTGTTGAACTCAGTTTCAGACCCAGATATGTGTAGTCATGGGTGTGTTGGAGGACTTGGTTTCCTGCTCTGAATATGTATTTATTTTCCCTACACCTGGATCTATTTTGAAAGATCATTACTTTAGTTTTTGCAAAGTTAATTTTGAGAGCCCACGTTTGGCTGAATGTCTCTACGACGTTGAGGAGCTGCTGTAGTCCCTCTTGTGTTTTAGACAGAAGGACTAAATCATCTGCAAAGAGGAGACATTTAACTTCTGATTGGGTCAGGGTTGGGCCGGGGGCAGTGGAATTATTTAATGCTTTGGCTAGTTCGTTTATATATATGTTAAATAGAGTGGGGCTCAATGGGCAACCTTGTCTGACTCCTCTTTGTTGGGAGAAAAATTCTGTTCGTTTATTCCCTATTTTTACAGCACATGTGTTGTTTTTATACATGGTGTTGATCAAATCAAATGTTTTCCCTCCAATCCCATTTTCCAGTAGTTTTAGGAAGAGTCCTTCGTGCCAGATCGAATCGAAAGCCTTCTCAAAGTCAATAAAGCAAGCGAAGATTTTGGATTTATTTTGGTATACATGTTTATCAATGATCGTGTGAAGTGTGTAAATGTGGTCAGATGTTCTGTGTTTGGGCAGAAATCCAATTTGACTTTTGTCCAGAATTTTGTGGGTTTTGAGAAATGTTTGCAGTCTTATATTAATAATCGAACAGAATATTTTCCCCAGGTTGCTATTGACGCATATGCCTCTGTAGTTGTTTGGCTCATATTTGTCTCCTTGTTTAAATATTGGAGTTATTAGGCCTTGGTTCCAGGTGTCGGGGAAATATCCTACTCTCAAAATAATGTTGAATAATTTGACAATTGCAGTTCTGAGTTTTTCGTTGGTGTATTTGATCATTTCATTTAATATCCCATCTATGCCACATGCCTTGTTTGGTTTTAAAGCATGTAGTCTCTCTGTAAGCTCTTTTATTGTGATTGGGAAATCTAGGGGGTTCTGATTGTCTTTAATTTTTTCTTTCAGGATTTCTAATTTGGTTTTTAATTCATTTCGAGCAGGATTTGTTTCAGTTGTTTTGTACAGATTTTCAAAGTGTGTCCTCCAAATGTCCCCATTTTGAATGGCCAATTCTTCCTGTTGTGGTCTATAGAGCGAATTCCAGTTGTTCCAGAAGTTACTGGTGTGTATTGACTCTTCTATTACTTGAAATAATTGTTCTGTGTGCTGTTCCTTTTTGACTCTAAGAGTTTGTTTGTACAGTCTAAGGGTTTCGTGATACTGATGGCGGAGTTCTTCATTGTCAGGATCTCTGTGTTTTTGATTTGAAAGATTGCGTACAGTTGATCGGATATTTTTGCACTCGCTGTCAAACCACATTTCTTTGTTGTTTTTTGTTTTCCTTTTTGATGATTTATTTTTCAAATTGCATTTGGATGCTGATTGGTGGAATATTTTGGAAATGTCACTAAGTGCCAGATTTATGCCTAATTTATTTTGTGAATATGTGTTTGTTATGAATTTGTCTAATAATAAGTTGATCATTTTACTTTCTAGTGCATTTTGATAATTTTCTGTGCTGTTCTTTGTCCACTTGTAGGGTGGTTGCAGCTTCAGTAAGTGGGAGGGCTGTCGGTGTGATTCATTGGGACGAGTTTGTCTTATATATAGTGTAATTTTATTGTGGTCTGACAGAGGTGTTTGAGGACTGACTGTGAATGCCCTGAGATGCACTGGGTCAATGTCTGTAATGAAGTAGTCTACAGTACTGTTGCCCAAGAAAGAGTTAAAGGTGTAGGACCCAAAAGAGTCTCCCCGTATACGACCGTTCACTATATACAGGCCCAGTGATCGACACAGCTCTAGTAAGATTTTCCCACTTTTGTTTGTTAATTTGTCATAATTGTGTCTTAGGTGGTATGAGGGCAGATGGAGGCTGGTGTTTGTGACATATTTGTTTCCCTTAACAAAGTCTGGTTCATTTCCAGTTCTGGCATTTAGATCGCCACATATTAACACACTCCCTTTAGTTTGGTAATGGCTGATCTCCTCCTGCAGGATGGAGAAGGTTTCTTCATTATAATAGGGGGACTCGGCTGGGGGAATGTACATAGCACACAAGAATATATGACGGTCTGTGGAGACAATGTCTTTTTGGATTTTTAACCAAATGTTATTTTTTCCGATTTGTATATCTGTGATTGAGGTTATGAGGTGTGCTCTATACCAAATCAGCATTCCCCCTGATTCTCTGCCCTGAGTCACCCCTTTTAATTTTGTGGATGGTAAAACTATTTCTCTAAATCCAATTGGGCAGCCAGTGGACAAATCTCTAACATTCCATGTTTCCTGTAGGATTATTATATCCGAATCCATAATTTCTTTTTTAAAGTCTGAATGTTGGCTCTTGATACCAAAAACGGAGGACCTCAGTCCTTGAATGTTCCAACATGTGACTTTCAGGGAATATGAGCTCATTAAATAATCAATCACATTAGTTATTTCAAAACAAGACAGACATCAGTATATGGAATTGATAAATCAAGAAGAATATTACATAAAAATATTATGAAATTAAGTTAAATGTGTCAAATAGATATTCAAAGATATCATATTCATATTATATATGTATACATACACATGGCCATACACACACACATACACATACATAAAGTAATATCAGGTTTCTAAAAATCGGATAAAATGAGTATAAAGTAAACACATATATATATATATACATACATACACACATACATAGAAACACCCACGCATACACACGCACACATGTATACACATATATACACATACACACACACACATATATATAAACACACACGCATACACATCCATACACTACTTTTTTTTAAGAATAATGCATGTTTCTAAAAATCTGATTTAAAATAAGTAGAAATAAAACGCACTCTCACACATACACACTCATACATACATTTCTTTTTTTTTTTCTAACCCATGAGATGTGAGCACAGCAGGGTCAGCATGTGCTGGATGTTAGTGAGGTCTCTGGATGGAGATGAGTCCGTCTGGCTGTGGGCTGTGCTGGGGCTGCAGTGGGTCAGGGATCTGCCGGCTGCTTCAGCGTAGCTCCGTCTGTCCGGCTGTTGCTGCTGCTGATGATGATCATGTGGATGAGAAGGCGAGGGGGCTTCAGGCCTGGTCATGCGGTGTTTTCCAGGGGGGAACACAGAGCCTGTCGTGGGGTTCCTCCGGTCAGAGCTGAAGTGGTGGAGGGGGTGGTGTTTAGGGGGGTGTCCTTGCAGTAACTCTATGGGGTGTCCGTGAAGTCGCTGCGGTGCGCTGGAGCTGCGGTTGAGTGCGATGTCCTTCAGGGTTTTGGCAAACACAGGGACTGCCCTTCTGTGGAGGTGGACGTGGTCGTACAGGCTGCTGAGATTCAGAGTGGGGTGCTGAGCCAGGTGTACATTGGGCTTTAGGGCACAGTCTCTGGAAATTCTAGCATTTACATGCCTGATGGTGTCTGGGTGGAAGTCCGAGCGCAGTAGTAGGGTGGACAGGATGATTTTGGAGTTGGGGAAGTTGGAGGATGCCTTCTCAGTCACGTTTATGAGAGCTGTGGCTACTCTCTCTCGCTGAGCTCGGAGGTCGTTGGTGCCGGTGTGGATGATGATGTGACTGGGGGAACCCAGCTCTTCTTCACACAAGAGCTCCAGGGCCTTCTGTGTGTTTGGGCACCATATTTTTTTGACATTTTTTCTGGGGAAAAGTCTCTTTTCATCGATAAACTTGCCGTTGGAGTCCATGAGGAGTATAATCTGCGGCTGTGTCTGACTGTGGGAGTCTGCTGGAGGAGGGCTGCTGGTGCTGGTCTCGGTGTTCGCTGGAGGACGAGTCTCCTCTGAGCACTGCTGTTCTCCTCTCTGTGTCGGCTGCTTCTCCACAGCCGACCGGTGTATGGTGTGGGACTCTCTGTCCTCTCTCAGCTTTCTCAACTCTTCCCTCATTTCAGATATCTGATTGCTGTACTCTTCTCCCTGTTTTTTCATTTCTTGAGTTTCTTTCTTAAGGATTTCTATTTCTTTCCTGTAATCCGCTTCTTTCTCTGTTGGATCAGTCTCCTTCACTACTTCACTTTTATGCACCTCCTCTCTCAGCTGCACCAGCTCCATCTCCATCTCCCTGAACTTCTCCTTCATGTCGTTGATGATGCTGTGTAGAAGGGAGATCTCCTCACTGTCGTCTCTGGACTGCTCAGCTGTGGACTGATGGCTGGAGGTCGAGGGGTCATCTGCACGTTTCTGTGTATTAGGACTGGTCTTGTTCAGCTGAGCTTTTACTTTAATTTGCAGGAAATCCTTTTCAAATTGTTTCAGCTTCCCCTGAATCATTACAGTCCCGTTTTTATAAAGGTTTGCTGTTATTGTGACATCTGAATCTGGATCCTCTTCTTCTTTAATCTGTAGTTTCCATCCATTACTGATGCCCTTTCTAATCACTGAGGGGTAATGATGTCTGATTGCAGAGTGCCAGGCTTCGGGGTCTTCTGTGTAGAATATGATGTTACTGACCTCTCCATTCCTGTACAAGTCGGAGTACAGGGTTTCTGGGTTGTCCTTGAGGAGCTTTTCTTTATGTTTTTTCTTAAGGATCTCATTGGTAGCTTTGGATGGATATGTTACAGGGATTGATTCCGTCATTTTTCAAATATTCTGACAGTTGCTGGCAGTTTGTTGTTGTTTTATTAATATTTATATCTACTGGAGTTAGCCCTTATATTGTAGATTAATTAAATCAGTTTTGGGGCAAATCTTTCTCCAAAACAGGTGGTTGATTGTAGATATTTTGTGTACTCACTCGGAGATTCTCTTTTCCTCTCTCTCGTGGCAGTTGTGTGGCCTTTAAGCCTTCTGTCAGCCTTCTGTCTGTTGGTTGTCAGCTAGGTGTCTTCTGCTGAATTTTCTTGATCAGTTCAATGTCCTTTTGTTAAAATGTTGCAGATGGTCTTATTTTATAAATGTTTATAAAAATTGATTGTCTGTCTTGTCTTAAAACAACATTTAAAAAGCAAAAAATCAGGAGCTCATTTTCATGCTGCTGCTGCTGAACGGAACCTCTCTCTCTCTCTCTCTCACACACACACACACACACACACACACACACACACACAGACTTTGTGCCACCCCTATCAGAAAATAGGCCAGTGCTAATTAAAGTGTGTACCTGAACAGCAGAAGCACTTCAAAGTAATGCATAACGTACTCGTAATTACCCTACCACCTCAGGTATCACCCACATAGGGGCCCATGCTACAGTACTCATCCTGTTGCTTTTATTTTGTGTGTTTAAGACATGTTGACATGGACTGGGTGCTTGTGAAGGAGTATATTGTCAGTGTTGTTGGCCTCATTCGGGTTGGCTAACTTCATAGAGCTCCATCATGCTTATCTTATCAGCCATGTTATGAACCAAGATCAAACAAACAATCAAAAAAGGAGTTAGATAAATGAACTGTCATAAAGTCAAGCACCCTTGAGACGTGTGTGAGATCTGTCATTTTTATTAAATGAACTATGACCATCCATTAATCAAACGAATTACAAATAATATTTTCTTTTTGAGATAGCCCCAAATGAATATTATTCAGAGATATTACATTATTGTTGTGGCAGATGATAACATATGATTTCTTGATAACTATGGATTTCCAATAATTGTGAAGATGCTAATTTAGGCTTGAATTAATTATAGTTGGAAAAGTCCATTATATTGAGTATAGATACAGGTCAGGAAGATGATACATTTTGTTAATGATTTTGTCAAGTTTATATACTGTGTGTGTGTGTGTGTGTGTGTGTGTGTGTGTGTGTGTGTGTGTGTGTGTGCGCATATATATCTTGATAGCTTTCAATTATATACTAAATGCCTTTAATTAATTGCTAAAATTAAAAAAAAAATCAATTTCATAGAGACATCATAAGCAGTATTGGTATCTGTTACACTGGCCTTCTTAAAAAAAAAAAAGTAATTAAACAAATATTTTAAATATAGGATACTGTCTTTTTGTTGTCTCTACTCGCAACCAGGGGTGCGTTCCTGTACAACGACATAACTCCCTGCTTCACTACCATAGTACGATGCACCGTTGAAGAAATCTAGCTAGTCATGACTGTTTCCCAAAACCATATTTTCGCAAAGTGGTATTCAACCACTTTGGTTTATGACGTCACACACGTGGTGGAGTAATAACTTTAATTAAACTGTTTGAGATCGAATTAATGCAGATATTTTGATATAAATTACAGAAAGGTGAAGCACACAAATCCAGAACAATCTGGGTGCTGGGCAGACAGGTAGCAACAAAAGTAAACAATAAGTCCGCACACAAGAAAATGCTCCTAAGCAAATTTAATAGTTGCTCACCAGTGTGATGTTTCAGGCCCAAGCGTCACACGTGGTGAGCAACTATTAAATTAGCTTAGGAGCATTTTCTGGTGTGCGGACTTATTGTTTACTTACGTCATATAACTGATGTCTTGGGACGTCTTTTGACCATACGTCAATATGCGCCTTTTTAGGGCCCCCTTAAACGTCGGTAGATGACGTTATCGGATCCTAACTCCACCCCAGAACTAAACCTAACCCTAGACCTACCCCGTCACCTAAGTGACGTTAAAGGTAAAGCGTCAGTTGTATGACGGCCCGGGATCGTCATCTACCGACGTTTAAGGGGGCCCTAAAAAGGCGGATATTGACGTATGGTCAAAAGACGTCCCAAGACGTCAGTTATATGACTTCTTGGGATGAGACTGTGTTAAAATTACAGACATGGCATCTGAGGAATATTTCAAATTTTCATCAGTTATTTCTCTTTATTTCCAGATTTAATCGTAGGCTCATTCTTAGTAGACCATGTTTGCACATGTGTCTTCCAAAAACGGTGCTTTATCTTGAAAAACTCAAAGATGTCAAACACATTTGTATGTATTCTAAATAAAAGACACTGAATTTCAGCTTGCTTATTCAGCTCAAGATACGGATTTATTAAGTCCACATGTCAATTAATCTAGAAACTATGCTCGTAACCACAGGTCGAGAGCTGACGTTCCAACCACACAAGTTTGCAAATGTTCGTTGGAATGATGGTTTCGGGAAACACCGACTAGTTGAACTATGCTGATAACGACCATACGAACTTGCGACCATAGTTGGCTAACGATGCTTTTGTGAAATGCACCGCAGATAAAAAAATAACCAAATTGTTAATTTTTTTTTTTTTTTTTTGGTTGTTTTGGCTATGAATTTAAAATCTGAGTCACTGAAGAATATTTTTTTTTTATGGACTCTTTTGCTCTAGTCTCTACAGTGAGCAGCACAGCAAAGCCGCCATTAATAATGTGTGTCAGGGAGCAGATGCGTGTTCTCATTCTAATCATCCAATCAGAGCTGTTGTCCATAAATAATTGGAGAGATTTTGCGGCCTGTATACTATGTAAATTACAGCTTATTAAATAGATACACAGGCAGGCACACACACATATTCGGTACGCATGCAGTGCAAAAAACGAAATCAAGCTTTTGTGATGGCCAGATATGCTTCCAATAGTCCACGTTATTAGTTTGAAGCGAAACGTGTGTGTGTGTGTGTGTGTGTGTGTGTTTGCAAGCATATCCATGTGCATGTTTTGATCTTTGTTCTTGTGCCATAGTCATTGAGAAACTCCATGAACAGAAAATCCTTGTTAGTGGCTCAGGCCCCCAAACAGGCCTGTGATTGGCAGCTGCTCTCCTCACGGCAGCATGAGTCTTTCACACCTCCTCTCTCTCCATATGCTCCTGTGTGGTCAGACGGGGAGAAAGCGCATGTGACGTGGTGCTTCAGCTCCGGCCTCAAATCTCTATTTAATCTCCTGGACTCGAGTTACCCCA
Organism: Pimephales promelas; assembly: GCF_016745375.1. The sequence goes on along the minus strand of NW_024121111.1, from coordinate 12,704,459 downwards.
CACTTAATAAACACAGATTAGTGATATTCTTCAAAGCGTGTGGCACGTATCTCACTCGCAGCGTCTCGCCAGGACCCTGCCCAACGATGGCATCGGCTGGCATGATAATTGGCCCGATTGGCATACCGTCCAGATGCATACTCGCACACAGACACAAACCATCACTGATTCACTCATAGCTACACGTGTTAGCGTGCACAGTATTTCTATACATACGTCTTCTTGACACAAAGACTGGCAATACCTGGCGTGCTAAATGGCTTGAGTAGTGTGTCATCTGCTCTCTTCTGTCTGGCCCATGGATCCATCTGGCGGGACGGACCATGTTTTGGACATCCTCCTTCCCTCCATTGCCAACAGCAATGTCTCGGGAGCGTCCAGGAAAACAAGGGACCCCCTTTTTAACCTTTGAAGCATGCATACTTGTAGTGGATATTTTTAATGTTCCGTTATACGATAGAGTTGGATCAGAGAGAGAAATAAATAAGAGATTAAGAGGGACATAACACGGCATAAAAAGCATAACGTAGATGCAGATCCGGCGGCAGCGCGTTGGGTGAAATTAGTTCTCTGTTGGCGTCACAATGGGCCATGGCTGTAATATTGAAAGGTTACTTGGGTTACGCAGGCTCGCCTGTCTGTCACCTCTCTGCCTTCAGGGGGAACTAATCACTTCACCCCATAATTACAGCCACAATAGAGCCGGTAAAAGAAACCTGCTGCCTTTCAGCTGAAGACAGGGGCTTTTTTTAATTAGGCCCATCCGTCTTAACCTTGTCTTCCAGAGGTGAGCAGGAGGTAGCCGGTTTGAGCTATGAAAACACAGCACTGTACTAGCCCAAACACGCACACACACACACTGTATTGTGTGTGTGTAAGTATTGCATCGCATTGCAGGCGCTAGCCGCTGGAGTGGCATTGTCTCTGTCTCTGGCTCCAAAGGGGATTTGTGCATTGAATGGTGTTTTTCTTTTTTCTCTCTGTGAGACAATACTCAAAATTCACAATGGGAACCCAACACTACACGCCAGAGCATTGCATGCCAAACGTGTGATGGCCGACTATAAAAAATTAAGTGAAACTTCAGATGACTAAACAGCTGCTGGTGTGACTTAAAGCCTGCAGGTTTGAATAGAGAACAACTTGTAGCGTGTGAAAACGAGCTTTTTATTCGGCTTTTCTCCGAGGAGTATACGATCAGAATAAGTGTCTTGAGTTTGAACTTCATTGAGAATGTGTGGGCTGAAGTGTCCTGCCCATTCAAAGTGAGGGTTTTGGTTGCGTGTTTTTGAGGTGAGTGGATTAATTATAAATGATCTATTTATGTCTTGTGTTCCACAGAACATTAACTTGAAGTTAAAAATGATGTCATCCACCCTCACCTTTTTTTTTTTTTACGTGAAACACAAAAAGATTTGTGATCTTTGGATGTCAAGTTCAGAGTTCATATTTATTTATATATGAAGTTAAGTTAGTTAGATTTTATGTTCAAATGTAATTGGGACTACTTCTTGAAAGTCTGATTTTATTTGACTTTGTAATTTAATATTTAATTGCAAATTTATATCTCACAATGTGACTTTATATCTTGCAATTCCGACTTTCTTTTTCACAATTGCATCTACATATGATTGCAATTGAATACTATAGTATACAGTGATATAGTAATTGTAACATTATCTAACAATGGATTTGCAGTGGAGTAAGGCTTATATAGGACTTGAGCCCATGCAGGTCTCCTTGTATGTTATAGTGAAAGAATACTGTACCCCAAGTTTAACCCATCTTACATTCAAAATATGTCTTATCTCAATAAGGGAAAGAGAAGAGTCAGGACTACCATAGATATCCCCTAAAAAAACAAAACAAAATGACAGTGTAAACGTGTGTCTGCATGCACGAGTGTAAAACAGAAACTACATAGAAGAGAGTGACTGAAAACCCTTGAACGTCTGAACTCTCTCACCCTGTGTCAATAAGGAATGTCTTTCCTATGAACATTTCCAGGTGAGACGTGGAACCCCATGATCAAAAGTGTTGTTTGTTTTCACACCGCCAACCTCAGAAGGAGTCTGGGGGCACAGCAGCCCTCGTCCCTGTAGAGCGCACACACAAGGCCAAAGCCCTCTTACTTATTATATCTCCAGAGAGAGTGGATGTGTGCATTTGTGAGTGTGTATGTTCATACGTTCAGGTGTATAACTGTGGCTGCTGGCTGCTTCTGACAGTGATGTGTCTTGTCACCTTTGCTGAAGACGGATGCTGGTATGAAAGAGTGGGGAGACGGGACAAGGGCTGAGATCCCGGCAAAGACACCCTACACTCCTCCTTTTCTCCTACAGCGTTCTCTCTTTTACCTCTGCCTATCTCTGGCTCTTGCTCTTTCTCTCTGACCCAGGGTACATAGCGTGCTCTTTTATCTTCTGTAGTGTGGCACTCTCGTATATTATTCATAGACAGTGCAGCACGAGGAGGTGTCAAGTGGCAGGAGTAACAAGGAGCTGAACTGAGGAAGGAACGGAAAGAAGATGAAGACACATACACACACACACACACACACACACACACACACACACACACCTATATGTGCCACGTCTGTTTTTGTAGCTACCTTTACATTAGGTACTCCCTTACTGTCTCTCTCTCTCTCTCTCTCTCTCTCTCTCTCTCTCTCTCGCGCGCTTTTCCTGCTTAGCGGTCTTTTCTATCCTTGGCGAAGTGAGCTCCAGGGGAATACACCTCTAAGGGTTTCCAGGATGATGTTTTATGTTTGTGTGAAGATGCTTCACAATGCTTTTAGTTTGTTTAGGCACAACAGGGTTTGTTTCCCTCGTAGACGAGTTGGCTGAAGGCATCACACCATTTTTTGAGGAGATAGAGGAGAGCGATGGATCCAGGAGTTGATGTTTTCAGAAAAAGAAAGTATAAAGTGAACAGGTGAAGAAGGGACCTGCGTGAAGCCAAGAACACAATTTCACCTACTATGCGTTACAAAAAAAACACCTTTTATAATAAAAAGAGAGAGGTGTATCTAGTAATATTTTAGCAAAGACATGCGTGAAAACAACTTTTTTTTTTCTCGAGTGAGAGACAGTGCTATACTGCCCTGGTAGTGATCCACAAATCTGACTTGTGGTGCAGCCTGGATTCAAAAATCATGCCATGTTCGAGGAGAACTGGCCCTGACTGAGCCTGGTTTTTCTCCTCACCTCCTTTGAGGAGACATATTCCCTGTTTATTGCTGTGTAGCTGTTTTGAAACAATCTCTATTGTATAAAGCGCTATAGTTTAAAAAAGGTGTCTTGACTTGATGAGCGTGTGTGTCCAATCAGGTGCTGAGGAGGTTAAAGGGGGGCGTGGCAGTATTTAACCTCCAAAAATGTCATACTGGGGCTCAGAGAGCATGATGGGAAGGCAGATTGGAAAGTGGTAGAGTCTGAGGCCATCTGTGTGTGTGTATGCGTGTGTCTATTGCACCACCTGGCCCTTCGGCTTGACCCAGTGAAGCGAGAGATCTATGGAGAGAGAGAAAGAGGAAGACATAGTCTGGACAAGCATTAGTTCATCAATGAGACCTCCTCTCCAGTACTTAACACAAGCTATTGATCCACTCCATACACACACCCGCAGCCACTCGATTGTGTGTGTCTCTCTCTCTCCTATGGATTATCTCCAGTCTATTCTTATTGATTCTCTCCAGCTCTCACTTGATCATTGGAGAATGCTCTAGTCTAAACACTTATTTGAAATTATAATGCTGGTCTAAATGTCATAATTGCCCCATAGGCCTCTGTTTGATTGGTTTTAACAGGTGGTGTGAGACTTTGAGTGCTAGCCACAGTTAATCCGCTAACTCATGAACAGAATAGCAGGACACTATTTGGCATCTTCAGAAAGATTATACAGATGTAATCATGCGAATGAATGAAGGAATGAAAAGCAAAAATAGCACAAATGAGTGTTGAATTAGTGACTAATTGTTTGTGGGTTGAGTAGAAGACTGTCAAATGCAGGTCATAGCCTCATTGTTTGGGTTATATGAGTTAAAATGGCTAGGGGACATTGAGTTATAGTCAATGTGTTTGTGTGTGTCAGGGGAGTGAGGGGGACGAGATGAAGATTGACAGTGATATTGATTTCTGATTCTAGGTGGAAAATGTTCCTCATGCGATTACTGCCAGTCAATAAGATTGAGGTAAATATTGTTTTGTAAATGTCTGATATTAGATGTGATCTTATATCTGCATCTAGATGTGATTTTGTATCTGCAGTTTAATATTATGAAATAGAGAGCATGTAATGCTGTATATGGTTCTTTAGTTTGTTTAAAGTTTTTTGATCTGGTCTTTATGCTGGATTGTGTGTATTCGTACACTACAAATCTTTAAACATCAAAAATCACTACAAAATCTAAGATACTGTTATACTGCTTATTCCTTTAAAGGGAGTTTATTTCAAATAATTTACTATCATGTAATTCTAAACCTTTCTTTATAAAAGTTTCTTTCTTCTGTGAAAAACAAGATAAGATATTTGAAAGAATATTGGTTACCAAATAGTTTTGGTCACCATTGACTTTCATTATATGAATAATAATAATGATAAACACTGAAACATTTTGTGAGCTTGGAATTATAAGGTTCTATCTCCGTTTAGCTTAGTTCTGAGATATTGAGCATCAAAGTTTTTACATCCCAGCTGGCAAAACTGTTATGTAGTACAATCTTATATTATAGTTTTATCTATTAATATTTTTTTTTTCCAAAAATAACACCACACAGGCATTAATAATTACCTGATGGATCAGATTATGTCAAACTCAATGTCGACCAAAAGTGGAGATAGAACCTTATAATTCTAAGCTCACGATTTATCCAAAAATCTTATTTTAGGTTACATAGAAGGAACTTAAAGACTTCTATATAAAGATACAGCAGCTAAAATGTTTCAAAGACATTATAAGTGGATCGCAGGGAGAGAAAAAAATAAACCAATTATTGAATTATGTATAAGTATAATATGGCCATTTTAAGTATGTGTGATAATCTGTGAAGTCTCTCACTCTTCCTGACACATCATGTGTTGAAGGGTTTCGATTTAGATGAGTTCAGAGTTTTCAAGTGACTTCTGTCTGCTAACAGGTGAAACGAGAGTTATTTTATGCAGTAGAGCTTGGAGAAATCTGCACATAAAGAGAACAAAACATGATCATTATGGGCAGCATTTGAACCAAATGACAGTACAGAACATGCTGACATCACCCACGCATCTCTGTGACAACAGACAGAACCCCCTGGAGCTGACAAAGAGAGAGCGGGAAAAGAGTGATGCCTCCTCGTCACACGGGCCGTACACACACACACACACACACACACACACATATCATGTGTTCAGCAGTTCAGTATTCGCATTTTGATTTGATCTTGACAAGCTTTCTGAAGCTCCATTCTAAATCAGAAAGCAGCAATGAGAGCACTCAACTCTCAGAATAAGGAGGAAAAGAGAGGTCACAGGGAGGGAAAAACACAAAAAGAAAACAAATACAAGGATTAAAAAGAAGATGTCATGCCTAAAATGTCTAAAAGAGAGGGAAAAAAATCCTGAAAGGGAGAATTTAAATTTTGAATGCAGAAATAACAATCACTAAAAATATTATTTTATATTAAGAAAACAAAACAATGTACTGTATATTAGTATATATATATATATATATATATATATATATATATATATATTCTAAATATTACATATTACATTACATTTAATTACAATTTTAAAATGATAACTTTATAAATATTTATAATTAATAAACTATAATTAACATAACTAATACAATTAAATAATTAACATAACTAATACAATTTTATAAAAAGCACTATTATTAGAGTGAACATAGTGAAACAAGAAGACACATTTGTATGCTTGCATTATTTATCTTTTCCCCCTCTGTCTTCTTTTATTCACTTTTAAACACTCATGCATTTCCTCAACATAAACACAGATTATGTGTTTATTGGCTGAGTTTCTGGTATTTGATCAGGTGACAGGTGTGCTCATGGTTTCATGGTTGGACGAAAGCCTTTCATTCCTACACAACCCTACAAATGACTTAATATCCCATCTGCCCCTCTCTCTCTCTCTCTCTCTCTTTCTCGAATGCACAGCACCTGACCTCTGAGCTGCCTTCAACCTGTCTTTCGTTCAGCTTCTGATATTCTTAGTTTATCTGAAGCATATAAATCAAGATTTACACTACAAATATTTGTTTGTGAATGAAGAGATAAGTCATATTCCATATGACAGATTTTCCAACCTGGATTGTTAGTCTGTGGGATGATAAATGTCATCAACCATCTCATTAATCAAATAAATTGTATCAGCAGCCAGACAGGATATGTCAATCTCCTTCCTGTCCGTGTAAAGATCTTCCTGACCTGAAAGACAATGGGGTTTCAGGCTTCCATCTGCTGAGGTCAACAGCTCCTAGTCAGAGAAGATCCTTCTATAAACCAAACCCAAAGCTGACAGGGAGGAATGTGGTTTGATGCAGCAAAGCCGAAATCTTCCATTATTCCAACAGAGCATTTTAAGAATATACACTGCATATTCCCATATGTCTTCTGTTACAGAAACCGTAAGATGATAATATTTGCAGCAACTCAGATATGGGATTATTTTGTCTCTTGAATTTGAAGCAGTGCTACAGGATTGAGTCCAACAGGTGAGGGAATTCCAAGAAAGCCAGGGGTTTCAAATGAAATTCCTAACCGTGATTCCCGTCCTGTTCGCTAATCACCACCAGACCCCTTCACATTACAGAGTCTGCCCTTTTAATACCTTTTCAAATAATAAGTATTTAGTTTGGATTTACTCAAAGCTGTGCAAGCCGTAAAACTCTTCAAAGTGCGGTGTAACCTTTCATTAGGGATCCCCAGGATACTGTCCTCCATCTCTGTTCTTCATTAAAAACAAATCACCCTGTCTTTTACCTGAGCGCTTTACTGGTCCAGAGGCTGTGAAAACAGAGTTGTAAAAAATGCTACCGACTCACAGATTATCTTGTTAACATGAGTAAACAAACTGGGCACATTGTTCATTTACCATATCTTGAAAAAGAGAAGTGTGGCGTGAGGCTCTATCTTTGACGTCCTTTTGCATCCCAAGCGTTTATTGTTTTGGTTTTATTTTATTTTTTATTTTAAGCATAATCTGACCAGTAATATGGTAGCTAATCCAAATTCATTGAAATGGAACTTCTATAATTATTCTCTCGTCTCTGATCATTAAAGAATATAAAATAAAAGTTCAAAACGAAATAGATGGTGAAGACTGTGCGTGAGGAGGGTGAGGCATGAGACACTGACCATAGCCTATCATTCTGACAGAGAGGGTCAGGTATTTGACCCAGCTGATCCTTGACCCTTGGCTGATTGAAGTGACAGCCTGTTCTGACTGGGTGGAGGGTTGAAATTATGTAGAAGTGTGTGTGTGTGTGTGTGTGTGTGTGTGTGTGTGTGCTGGTGTAAATGTTAGTTAATGCATTTTATTGTAAATCACTTGGATTAAAAAGCACATGTAGCAAAATGTGCATGTTTGCACGTGCAAGTCTTTGGTGACTGAATGAAATGTTTCCAGCAGAGCCACACAGTTCAAAGAGAGATAATAGGTCACAATTACTTTTCCTATTAGTGAACATGGTTTAACTTCAGTCATCAGTAAACTGTATTCCTGTTCTTTTTGCCAGCACTTCCGTGATCCCTTCTTTCTCATTGTTATTCCTTAAACAAATGCCTGCAATGCCATGTGGCCACAGATTAATGTAATGACCTGTCTAGTTTTCCACCCTTGTCTATTCCCCAAGGTCACATGTCCTCTTTCTGTCTCACACCCCCTCTCTCGCTTCAGTGTTCTCAAATGTTCTGCATCGCTCAGCGTGGCCTCCTGGCTAATCCCCTCCCGGTCGAGCTCCCCGCGCTCAGTCCACATGAGAAGCTCTTGTTGAAACTGGACCCTACAGTCTGGCCCTGATAGGCACATCGATAACAGTCCGATCCCTGATCTCAGCGGACCGACGTCGTAGCAAGAATTCCACAAATACGTCAACACAAACCTATTAATGGCCAGTACTCAAAGACCCTGCTTCACAACAGATTCTCGGTCAAGGTACCAGTTGTTTGCCTTTATTTAAAAGTCCTCATGGTAAAGTACAAAGTTGTAGATAGTATTAACACTTTTTTTCTTACACTCCATTCGTCATGCTATCTGGAATTTCAAAAAGGACATTGCTTATTTATAATAAGTTCAGTATAGCGTGAGAGTATGTGAAGAGTTGGATATCAAATCACATTACCAGCACCCTTAACCAAACAGAGGGCAGCATGAATTTGTAATAATCACAGCTGGTGATAGATGGGGGCTAAAGAGAGAAAAGGAGAAGGAAAGACTGAGGGATGGGGCAGAAGATGGGAACATTTGAGAATTGAGTGTTTCTCAACTTTAGAGAAATGTCAATTACTCATTAGTGCCTCAAGGCGAAGACAGAGAAAATGATTGATTTTGCTGTTAGGCATTGTAAGACAAGACAACAAATCTGCGCCTGTCAAATGAGTTAATTAATGACTCCAAATGTGCATCTGCAGATTTCAAATGTGAGTGGATTTGTGACTGAACATGCATTAAATATGTTTGTGTTGTTGTTGTGTGTGTGTGTGTGTTGTGGAGAGGAAATTGTCTCTTTCTACACTGTTTGAATTTTTTTTTCCAGTAAATTACTGGCAACACTGTAATTAAGGGTGCTTTCACATCTGTAGTTCGGTTCATTTGGTCCGGACCAAGGGCAAAAAAATTATACTTTGTAGCATTTTTCAGGGGTTTTGGTTCGTTTTCACACCACACTGGTTGCTCTGGTCCGAATCAATTGATGAAACGAACCAAAATATAGTCACGTGACAACATCCACATTACTCATTGGCCAGATATCTCTTGAACATACTTCCATAACTGCACTTCGATTGTTCAGAATTAATGTGCGGGGAAATTCCAACAGAACCCCTGGAAGTAAACAAAGAGAATCGAGCAAAATCCGGCTGACATGCAGAGAATTATGTATGTTCAGAATCAGCACAAGCTTTATCCTTTCGCAAATCCCCTCATAAACAACAAAGTATAGACGCGATATAAATAAGAGGTTCACTGTGCAGTGTGGACAACTTCATTGTTTATGATGAGAGTTTTAGTGAGAGTGCAGAACGCGGTAAGTCAGTCATGGCTTAAAAGGAGCGCTATTGGCTGTATAAATTTTGTTTTACTACGGCAGCTGGTTTAGTCCAAAAATGCGTAGTTTTTTGGCAGTTGGGTCTGTTCGAGGTCAGATCACGTTCTCACCACAAACAAACCGCTCCAGAGTTCGTTTGAAAGTGTACCGAGACCACCTCTTAGTAGTAAATGTATAATCTGTGGGGGAAAAGTCCTTTTAAACCTTATTTTGGGGCCATTAAAAAGTCATCAAACTTTTTCAGCGATTTTTATCATATTTTACTGCTGTTTCTATACAAGCAGTTCTTATGTCCCGGTGACCAGTGAGAGTGCAGTTCTGACTCTCTGCCCATTCATTTAGATAGGAGCCTGGTCTTGTTAGTCTGAAATAGCTGCCTTGAGGCGTTGCCAAGATGGCGGCCGAGTGGCATGAATTGCCTAAAAGACTTGGGTAAAAGTCATCATAAAAATAACCTTTAAAAAGCCAACACAATGTTTTTGTCCACCTTTATGAATAAATTAACTTCTCCAAAGATTGGTTTCTGTCCAGAACTTGACTGAAAACCTCAGAATGCTCCCGGGTCTGCATGCGTGTTCACAAACACAAATGTACTTAGTCCATCAGAGGAGATCCCGGTTCCAACACTATATAAAGGGGGGGGGGGGGGGGGGGAATTCCATAGTAGTTTTTATTTTTTTATTTTTAAATTTTTATTATTGTTTTTACTAAAACTTAAGAATATATATTTGTAAACAGCTTTTTGTCAATTGTATTTTCAAACATTTCAGATTAAATTAAATTATGCCAGATTAAATTTTAATACTTACATATCCTAAATCCTGTCCAAAAATGCTGAGATACGTAGAGAGAATGACTGAAATTGATGTTTTAGTCCATTTCAGCTTGTCTGCAGTCCCTATTTGAGACAAATGCACAGTAAGACACATGCAAGAAATCACTGAGTGATCTTTCTCCTTCCAGTTGTTAACCCACCTGTGCGCTGATACTAGGACCTTCCTGGTCAGGTGGGACTGCAATGGTAGAGTCTTCTGCCTAATAAAATATCAAAATAATGTAAAAATGTATAGAAACTCTGAGTTTAAGCCAAATCCATGAAACCAACAGCTACAACCAATTTTGCCCAAACAATGTAGATCTACAACTTTGGTTTAGAGAAGCATTTTGTTGTGAATGCCAATGCTAATTCAGTAAACTCGTGGAACTTCAAATGTGTGGAGCATTTGTTCTGGTTCTCCTCAGTGGCGCCTTTGGGCTGGCGGCCATTTTAACAATCACCTCAGACCGAGTGTATGGTCTTGGGCGTTGTCCTTAAGCAAACCCGCAGTCCATATCACAGTGGAAATTTCTATAGTGAAAATTTCTACAGTGGCAACTGTCCTTAGTGTTTTTGCAGATCGTCTGTGTTTACACCAAGGCCAGCAATTGTTTATCCAGGTCGTAAACTCTGCACTCTCATCTCATTTCTTTGTCCTTGCTTTATGTCCCTTCAATTATCATCCCACTCAGTGTTTCATATTGTGGCTGACAGCAACGTCTGTGTTTAAACGCTAACACTTGCCTGATGTGTCTTTGGGAGGCATTTTATGTTCAGTAAACAACAGTGCACACGTCCAAGCCTTCAATTAAATTGGCTTTCAGTGAGAGTTTGCATTACCATGACTGGGACGTAATTAAAGTAAAGACATAGCATTTGCAAATGCTAGGCTGACAGTTCACATTTGTACTGTGTTTATTGCTGCTGGTGTGGTCATAAAGTTGTGTGGTGTGGCTCTGACTGTTTTCTGAACCTCTCTGTGTTTGTGTGTGTTTGGTAATTCAAAAACATAGATTTCAATCTTTTCTTATTTTACCCTGTTGTCCAAGCATGGTGTTTGGACTTGTCAATAATGGCCATTCACTAAGAACTGGCAAGGTCATTTAATCTACAACTGGCAGCTGAATTTCAAGGAAAATGTCAAGCTTGCTGAGATCTGCTTGGCACACTCTGAAAAGCAGTATATTGCAAACCTGTTACTGTATAAAACCTCCAAGCCAAGTTATGATGAACTGGAGTGGAACCAAGTGCTTTCACCCTGTTCATGTCCACAATGTGTAGTTGGAATGTTAGACATGAATTTATTATATTTTGGAATAGATCCTGTATTTAAAGGAATGCTGGGATGGCACAGAATAGCTTTGAAATATAGTTAAACAATTTAAAGTGAGAAAATCGAAAACAAAAATATTGATTAGACATTTTTTAACACTTTGGATATCATGATGTTCAAAGAATCTACACTAATATTCATTCAAAAATATGTCAATTAAATGTTTCCCATGAACTTTCTGTTCAACAAAGAATCATAAAAGTATCACATTTACAGAAAAAAATATATATATTAAGCAGCATAACTGTTTTCAACATTCACTCATTCAATGAGAAATGTTTCTTGAGCATCAAATCATAGGCCTTACTGTGTTTGAGATTATTAATATTAATACCATATAACATTAATATAAAATAAGTAATAAAAAAAATGCTATTTCTTCATGTTTTCTTAGTGTATCACAGTCGTGCAAGCTGATTATATTTTATGAGGCCGAATATGTTTCTATATCTGTTTTATTTTAACGTTACGCTCACACACATGCAAAACACTATTGTATTAATCTGTTTTACCCAGACTTACAAAAGAACGTGGGCATCTGCTGTGCAAAATATTCCACACTCCTTCCTGTCCAGCATGTTTCGATTTAACAGATGGGTATTGGAACCCATGGCACAACAAGCAGGCCAAAAAATCACATACACTGCCAAACGTGAAGTGAGCTGTCCACCCGAGAGAAAGGAACCTGCTCACATTGCGCTTTGGAACAGTGAGGGATGCATGCTGGGCCTAAACACAAATTGAGATTAAACTGTGTTATATATGAACCCATATTCAGAGCATAAAAGGAAAACGGCAAAGGAAATTTAAGAAAAAAACAAGTTGAATTATTGAAAGGAAATTATAGATATAGTTTCACCTGTAGGGTACACTTGGGTTAAAGGTGCACTGGGGTAAAAGGCACATTTTATTTTTTGCTCTCTTTTAAACCACGAGATGACTACTAGCATTTCTTAAAAGTGCTTTTGATTCAGTTTAATTTGGATAATTTGTTTTTGTTTTTTTTACAATGATTTATGTAGCTAATAAGAATATATAAAATTATTAAGAATATTTTGAGACTAAGGTCTTGTTAATGATTTTTAGTTGTGCTGAAGGTAATTAAAGCAACCTTTTTTTATTTTATTTATTTATTTATTTTCAATAACAGAAGAATATAAAAGTATGGTATTTAAAAGGCTCCCCTGCTGTTGGGGCAACATAATTCACATGATAATACATTGCTGGTTGACTTTGGTTTGATTCTGACATTGATAGATTAGATTTTAGATTCAGATGGTAAATATCAGTAAGTTGTGTGTCCAGAGATAATTACCTAGTGAAACCATCATATATATATATATATATATATATATATATATGTGTGTGTGTGTGTGTGTGTGTTACTACTGTTCTCATTCAGTGCATGCAGAATCTTTACTTTTAAAAATAGTTTACACAAATGAATTTTATTTATCAAAATAAACCGAAAATAGTACAAATGCTTTGATTAAAAACATATTTGTATCAATACTTTGTCCCTTTTGCCCAATGCTGGTGAGCCTTTTACTCTGTGTATGGGGTAAAAGACTGACTTTGCCACCTCATACTAAGATTTTTAAACAAACAAACAAACAAACAACTTTTATGATTAATTTCACACAAAATCTGCTGCTCCATTAATGTTCAGTTACCAAATATGATTTTCTTTCTGCAATCATACTCTATGGAAGTAGTGAAAAGCACATTTTTCTTAAGGTGTGCCTTTAGCCCTATTGTTGCTCAAGGGTTTTGGCCCAATACGTTTGGTGTTAGACAGACAGGTAATTTCGGCATGTTTCTCTTCAGCACATGATCCTTCATCCCCCAGCGACTTCTCTTTAGAGAGCTGCCGCCCAGGCATGGATTAAGTTTAAAAGTAATAATAAAGAAAGGACCTGTTGGCTGTAGGTGAAAGCCCTGCAATCTGATTCGTCACATCAACTTTCCTTTTTATGTGTGGACTGCGTTCAACCGGGGCATTTAATTCAGCAAATCCATGGTTGTGATCCTTCAGGACTGCAGCTTGGGTTTTGTTCAATTTGTAGCAAACGATCCTCATGTGATCAAAGCCTGAAGAGCTCTCCCCAACATGCTGCTTAAATTAGACTAACACCAAAGTCTCTGGCTCTGGGACAGTATTTGGAATGTTTAACCAGAGAAGAACATTCCTTTGCACAGATGTTTCCAATAAAGATGGATGCCAGCCTCACATCTTTAATGGGCTGACACTCACAAACCCCCAAAAACATCTTGTGCTGTCACCCACAATTCTGGATAGTTTTCTTTCTCTCTTTCTCTTTCTTTTTTGTTTCTATTATCTTCTTTTCTGTGATCCTGTATCTTGTAACACGATGAACTGGACTGTGGAGGAATGCTATGTTATTGAGAGAGTGTTAGTCGGGACACGTGTGTGTCAGGAACTTTTGCATGAATATGTCTGTGTGTACGTGTGATGAACTTTGGGCTGTGGTCTGAAACAGGCTTCTTTAGGTTTCAGCTGTCTTGTGGTAAACAGACGAAGGTTTTTTTTTTTTTTTTCAGATGAGGGGTGTGTTTGTTTGTAAATGAGGTGGTATGTTAAGATTGCTTGTATACATGTGCCCTTACATGCAGTTTACACAATCAGTTCAATTCAATTGAAGTTTATTTGTATAGCTCCGTTCACAATACACATTGTTTCAAGCCTAAACAGAAAATGCTTGTTACAGTGGTAAAATTTAAAAAAACTATTCTTTTATCAGTTAGAGATGAGTGAGTCAAAGTAATGTCCATGACCGCAATAAACAGCTAGTACCTAAATGTTATGTGGCTAGTTAACTTCATGGATTCAGTTAAGCTAACAGGCTTCAATTTCAGCGCAGTCTCATCCCAAGAAGTCATACAACTGACGCTTCTGACCATGCTTCAACATCTGCCGTTTTAGGGTACCCTTAAACGTCGGTATGACGTTATCGAATCCTAACCTTACCCCAGACCTAAACCTACCCCGTCACCTAACTGACGTTAAAGGTAAAGCGTCAGTTGGATGACGCCCCAGGATCGTCATCTAACCGACGTTTAAGGGTACCCTAAAAAGGCGAATGTTGACGTATGGTCAAAAGCGTCAGTTATATGACGTCTTAGGATGAGACTGTGTTATCAATTTCAACTTGTGCTCGTATAGGATGTTATAAAACGGTTAGTTCCAATCCTTGATTCTGATTGGTCAATAGCTGTGCTTTATTCATGATAAAACACGGCTATGACCGCTTTACCCAACGGCATCACTGCACAACACTGCAGTCAGTGTTGTTTTTATTTGAGCTTCCATACATACTACACTTTGGAACGTTGTTGCTGTTCATGGTCATTTTATAAAAGCAATAAGGTACTCGAGGCATGTGTTATCGTGAATAAGTAACAGCCGTTACTTATCCACAGCCTCTCATACCTGCTTACATATAACAGTATTGGCAGCATTAGGTTAATATTTAGAAGCTTTGCGTGTTGATCCAAAATGGCCATCTGAAATTTTTGCGATTGTCGACGAAATCTAGCTGCCTCGGGATGGGCATCCCGAGTTAGAAACAGGGAAGCAAAATGACAAGAATTTGCGTAGCTGCTATACTCACAGCATTTCATAGCATCAACACATGGGTCTTTAGTCTAGATTTCAACAGAGAGAGTGCGTCTGAGCCTCGAACATTATCACAAAGGCTAACCAGAGTTTAGGAGCCAAATGCGAAAAAAGGTTAAACCTCTTTTGGTAGACTTTTGGTACTATCCACATACACAGCTGCTGTTGTGTGACATTAAGAGTGTGATGGATTATAGCCTGATAAAATACAAAGATTAAATACAAATTGGAGGTAGTCCGTTAAGGGCTTTATAGATAAGAAACAGTATTTTATAATCAATGCAGAAATGAACAGGTAGCCCGTGTAGAGATGATAAAACATACAAACAAACTAAACTTCCAGCATTTCAACCCTGCGTGCTCTTTGGTTGAAAAATGTTAGGTGAGAAATGATTTGCGCGTTGATGTTGATTGTGGGGAATATTGTGGCTAAGAAGGGTCACAACATATGCAACAACGACTACATATTCAGATAACAACTTTGTCGATGTGCATGTGTTTTCTGAATTTGGAGGTGTTTTCTGAATATGTAGTTGCTGTGGCGTTTGTATGTGTTGTGACCCTCCTCAGCCACCGTAATATTCCCTTCGAAAACAAAACTCAGCCACTGCGTCTTCAGCGGTTCAGATTTAGGAACATCAAAATGACTGTGCTTTTTATTACACCCAAAAACAGAACACCACAATCGCTTAGACGCCATTCTGCTCCAGCGTATCAACAATGACGGACTATGATGACAGCTCCCTGAGTGCGGGTTTATGTTGAAACGTTGCTGTCAACAACAATCAACAATCGTGGGAGAGGCGTCCGACCGTGTGACATCACAAGGTCGAACGGCTCAATTTGAGGCAGGGGAAAACATATTAAGAAATTAAAACAATAACACTGGGTGGATTTTTATTATTATATGATGGTTGTGTACATCTGCCAAAACATATTGTAAAATGTACGATTATATGAACTCTTTAAAACAACTTGTTTAGATTGTTATGTTTTTTATACTAACTTGTTTACGTTATTTTTTTTTTTTTTACAAATTTAACATCACCAATAATCTACGAAGTATCGTCTTTGAAAAGAGATCAAACTTGTTTAGAGATACTATTATTATTATTATTATTATTATTATTATTGTCCTCTTCCTTATCTTTCAACCTCCCCCTCATTCCTGATGAAAAGCGTTTATCATCATTATTGTTGTTATTACTATTACTAATACTATTCGTATTATATCACAGCCCATTCTCACTCCCAAGGCGTCACCTAACTGACGCCTTGGGAAGCATTTGGACATGCTTCAATATCTGACGCTTTAGGCGCCCTTTAGCGTTAGTAAGATGACGCCCTAGGATCGCGTGTACCCTACCCCCACCCCATACCTAAACCTAACCGCGTCCTCTAACTGACGCTTTCCTTTAGCGTCAGTTAGATGACGCTGTAGGATCGCGTCATGTAAGTGACGCTAAAGGGCGCCTAAAACGTCAAATATTGAAGCATGGTCAAAGGTGACGCCTTGGGGTGAGAATGCGTTATCATTATGGTATTATTATATAATACTTTATTATCATATCATCTTCCTCATCCTCCAGTTATTATTATCATTATGTTATTATTAGTTATTATCATCACCATTATTATTATTATTGCTGCATATATATATATATATATATATATATATATGTCACATCTGTTATACGTCTGTAGATGTTCCTTTGTTTAGACCTTTGTTGTTCAACTCTAAAGCATTAAGATATGTCTATGCTCAAAAAGTGAATGGATTAAATGGAATAAATAAAGCTTAAATATAATTTAGTACCATAAAATCCCCTAAAAATACAAGACAAAAAATAAAAAAAAACATTATCGAACTAAATAGTACATTGATTTCAATGAAATAAAAACATTTTGTCATGCAAAACTTTAAACCCCGGTTGTTTTGTTGTTTTCAAGCTGAAACAATTTATAACAACATTTGGCCTTGAGCAAGAATATGATATAATGAAAATAATTAAAATAGCCATATCTTGTCAATTACCATTATAATGTACAACGAGAGGCGCTATCAAGCTCTCCACACAGAGAATACTGAAATGCAGTGTTACACATTCACAATCCTGCATCTCAGAATGTGTCTGGTTTCACTGACACTGATTTGACTGGATTCTCCAGAGAATGGAGGGTTCCTGCTTTCATTTCCACTCTGTGTTTGCACTTTTGTCACCACAGGCATAAAAATCAGAAAGTATGAAAAGCAAGAGACTCAGTCTGGTAGTTTTATTTCTGATATGCTGCAATCAGTGAAGTCCCTGTAGAGAACACTGCTGAGTGAGGGTGTATGTTTACATGTACATGTAAGTGTATTCTCTCAATGACTGACACCCTGACACTTACATTTGATGTGAAGGACTGCATATTAGTCTGCTAATATATATATATATATTTATTTATTACTATTTTTTTTATTAATTTATTTTATAAAACTTGACATAAGGCGAAAAAAATCCAGTACATTCAGAATGTTCCTACCTTTAATACAACCTGATAAATCTGTTACAAAAAAAAAAGTACTAGTAGAAGAGCGAATTTTTCTCATGTATACCATTTTTTGCTACCTACTTTTTTAAGAGGTCAAAGGTTAATCTAAGGCATAAAGCCTAAGATGTATGTCCTTTGAGTGATGGTTAGATCCAATCCACATGATGTCACGACTCCATATTTAACGCATACAAATACAATCACTGTCTGAACTTGGCTGATACACTTATTTCAAAGTTACTTTACATCTACCACATACGTTATTCTCATTTTTTTTGTTGTAATTATACTCTCTGACATATAATACACACACACACACACACACACACACACACACACACACACACACACACACACACACACACACACACATCTATTAAGAGATTAAACCTTAAATATTTAAAAGTGATAGTAAAGAGATGTATAATATTACTATATTGTTATTACTACATTGTTACTATGTCATTACTCTATTATTACTATGTTATTAGTTTATCATTACTTTTTATAATGTTTCTATTTCAAATACATTCTTTTCTTTTGAACTTTTTTTATTCATCAATCAGTCCTGAAAAAAAGTATCACTGTCTACAGGAAAATATTAAATATTTTTTAAAAAATAATAAAATATTAAGCAACTGTTTTTTACATTGATAATAATTATAAATGTTTCCTAAGCACCACATCAGAATAATTTCTGAAGGATCATGTGGCACTGAAAACTGGAGTCATTTTTGGTTTATTTAACAAAACAAAAACAAAAACATCTAAGGTTTGTGTACCCAAAGTATAGCCTTTGAGTCTAGAAAGTCACTGTTAATAAGTTGAGGGAGAGATGTAGATGGAAAGTGAAAGACTGAAAGAGAATCAAAGATGTAGTATTTTACAGTGAAGGAGAGGACAGAGGGAATCGCTGAAAGAGGAAAATCATAGAGATGTTGAGTAAGGAGAGATCTCTGAAGTTATATGCCATTACCCACTGCCACCCATGACCCTGTGACTATTTGTTGACACTCTCTCGTGACGGCACTTGAAAAAAAAGAGAGTGAAACAAAGAGAGAATAAGAAAGAATGTTCTTTATGATGGATGAGGGGTTCTCCTGTTACGTTTGGAGGGAGTACAGCTGTGATGAGCTGTTAAGTACAGACAAACAAGTGGGCTAGATCAGTGATGGCTGCTTAACAGGAAGCGGTTTGGTATCCATCCTCCAGAGCCAGGCTCGTAATCACAGCCATGTTGAACACAGACCAAAACAGAGACACAAGTGAGGACTGGCTTCAGCTGAAGCATAAACAATCCTTTATCCTTATTCCACTGGGAGAAACATGGAAAGAGACTCATTCATCTTGATATTCACTATATGAGAAAAAGCGGGAGAGATGTTGTAGTGAGGCTAGTTGTGGTTGGACTCTGCCAAAATGCAACTGTCACTCTGTCTCTAATGGTTTCGTTATTGCAATGCTCCGCTACGTTCGAGTCTGTCAATCAAAAGATGATTTACAGAATATTTAAAAAAAAAAAAAAACAGGTTAGAAATTTGTAATGTGAGATCTTGGCCTCAAAAACTATTTGGACACTTACAGATGTGCCAATGTCGCTGCAGATACAAACGAAAAGCATTTAGAAAGTGTTAAAATTGATTTTATACTTTTATAATTTTGAACTATCAAATGTTTACACAATTATTAGATATAAAGTTGCAATGATTTCTCATAATATTGCAGCTTATGTACTGTAACTGTGAGAAAAAAAAAACAAGAAAAAAAACATTGACCAGAAATAGGGCGGAAACCGAAATTGTCTGACATTTAGAAAATGAATCAAATCTATCAGGGCATATTTTCTTTTTTCTTTTTTTTTTCTGTCACCTACACATACCAGATCAATTTTACTTTTACTTTACTTCAACAGATAAAGTTTTCCACTCACATAATTTGTAGTCGTTATTTCATCACCAGTGCACATCATGACTCAGAAGTTTCTCAATCCCTCATGTTGTCCCGCAGCACAGGCTGAGCGTCTGCTCCTTTAATGGAAGACGTATGGAACTGTCAGTAGAGATCCAGCCATAGGAAAAGCAGCATTGACATAAATGTGTTTGTATGTGAGGAGCTGTTGGTGAAGTGTACACTTAATGTTTGTGGTGAACCACAATTGAATCAGCAAATTTTGAACTTTGGTGTCCCTCGGAGTGAGGCGGAGAGAGGATGGCACCCAGAACAACCCAAAGCATATGGCCTGTTGTTTGTCTTCGTTACCAGCAATCTAACAAAGAGCAGTGACTATGTGTCGACGGACAGATGTCGGGTCAGATGTTTGTGTTTACCCCATGAAAATAGGTGTTTCCACATGATGTTCAACATTTATTTAGAATGGTAATGTTTTGGAGACAAACAAATGGAAAGTAGTTGTAACAAGTAAATGCTTTGACATTACTCACAGTTAGTCGGGTTGATGCCATGTTTCCATTGTTGAAGATATTTCAAAACTTCAGATTCTCTTTTGATTTTTAGGGATTTTTTTAAATTACTTAATTACTTGTTGGAATCTATGTCTATCTATGTCTTACTTTCTTGTCAAGTGATAGCTGTAAGATGTATCAGGACAAACACACACATTTCCATTTTTATACTGTACAAACTGTATATTCTGTTCGGTAACCTAAACCTACCTATCGTAGCTAACTCCCCCCCCCCACCCCCACCACCACCAAACACACACACACACAGCTGCTGTCAGGATGCCTTAATGTTAAGTATCACAATCCATCATGTGTTTGGGTTAAAGAGTGATTCCCCTTCCTGCACCACACACTTCACACTTGCCTGAGCTTTTCTCCAGGTCAGTAAACAATACACTGGTAACCTTTATACCACTAACATTATCAACCCCCTCATCTCTGTGTGAGAGAGAGAGAGGAAATATATTTATATCTCATGTTTGATGGTGTTATTTTTCGAGCATGCGGTGGTGCTGCTACGTGCTGTTTTGGGATATTTATTGGAGAGAGGTGAGAGGAACAGAGAAGGATATCCAGGCCAAACACTGGTCCACATTTGAAGTGCTACTGTACCCCTGCTGAGGTAACTGACCTGGCAGCAGCGATGCTGTGCGCAAGCATGCTGCTGACGTCAGACACACAGGGAAACATTGTCACCGGACAAGAAAAACACGGCAAAGGGCCATGTTGGTTTGGAAGCGTGTATAATAAAGGTCAGGTGTAATTTGTCATGTAGGAGATCTGTCTTGTGTTATGGGATCTAAAAATAACTCGTAACTGTGTTGTGAAATTTGTGTCAGAATACATCATGATTTTTTACATTTTTATTATTTTTTCATTTTTATTTTTTGGCTCTACCCATTTAATACACAGATTTAATTCATGAATGTTCTTGGTGTCACACTTTTTTCCCTCGTCTTGGGGGAGTGAGAGAAGAGAAATGATACAACAACAAACACTAGCATGTTTTGCACCCAAATCACTTGCATGTTTGTCAGTTATTAATTTGATTTAATTTCATTTGGAAAACATCTTCAGCAAGTTTCCTGCTGCTCGCTTTGAAGTGACAATATTAAATAATAAAGGCCAATTAAATATAAATCACAGCGGGTCCTCTGTCGGCATTTGTGTGATTGTGTGATGTTTTTAGAGCATATTTGATCATTCTCTTTGCCTGTTTTCCTAACAGAGCTCATCTGGTTTAATTGAATAGTTTCTCTCGCTGTGTGTGTGAGTCTCTCATTGTTGTCATTGCCCACAAATCATCCTTGTCTACTTCCTTGAGCACGTAATGCATGCAGTAAATTATTTAGACCAAATTAATTTTACAGCACCTTGTTTCCACCGAGCATGCCAACATCTGTTGTCGAGTCACAAGTTTACATTGTTGGTCATTACTTTCCACAATGAGCAAAATGTTTTATTAACATCCCCCGGGATGCCTCCTTTGGATCAGGCCGAAACGTTGCTGCTTACTGAACCTCCCCTGAACTTCAATAATCAAAGCTTGGCTGTTGTTTGGATAGCGCTGTACTCGCCCTTCTCCCCTAAGCACAACACATTCTGCTCGAGCGATTGAGCTATTGGACATTGAAACTTCTGTCAGGAAACTGCTGACTGTGTTGAAGTATGGTAAGCAGTAAAAGTAGTGTCATGCCATGTTTTTTTTTTTTTTTCTGCTTAAGCTAATACAATCCTGTGCACTATTGTTTTTCTAATGATAGTAACTGGAGGGTGTAGTGCTGAAGTATCACAAGAGAAGGCAATGTACGATACACACAGGGGTTTTACACTACTGTTCAAAAGTTTTGGGGTCAGTAAGATTTTTTTAATTGATATTTTTGTTTAACATGCACTCTAAAAAATGCTGAGTTGTTTTAACCCAACTTTGGGTCAAATATGGACAATTTTTTTCATTACATTTTTTACCCAACGTTTAGCTTTTTTCCCAAAGTTGGCTTAAAACAACCCAGCATTTTTAGAGTGTGGGCACATTAAATTCGTTTATCTATTCATGAAATTTTCCTTAAAAAAAAACAATGTATCATGATTTCCACAATTGTTTTTTTTTAAGGTTAGAAAGAAATGTTTCTTGAGCAGAGTTAGAGAGATTTCTGAAGTATCGTGTGACACTAATGATGCTGAAAATTCGGCTTTGCCATCGCAGTAATAGATTTAATACATTTGAAATTAAAATAGAAAACAATTGTTTTACATTGTAATAGTATTGCAGTTAAATATTATAGTTTTTACTGTTGTTTGATCAAATAAATGCAGCCCTGATGAGCAAATGAGACTTATGTTTATAACACCTGAGTTCATAAGTGTTTTGCTCTTCTCCATTCTAATGAATGAAGATGGTTGTGCAAATGTAAAATGCTAATTTTACTATATGTAAAATGTGCTTTTATTATGTGCACATCAAGAACAGTACATGTGACTTACCGAAATAATATAATGAAAAATGCTTAATTTAATACTTTAATTATGCTTATTGATTATCCTTACTTAAATATCAAACTTCAAGGCAGCGTTGACTAGTTAACAATTTATGTGCCTGGATATCAGAAGTTTCAAAAGACACAGTGTGTAACCAACTACACATTCACACAAAAGGTTAATCTCAGACTATAGTTTATTGATGATGCAAAATCTTAGATTAAAAACCAATAACCATTAGGAAATGGAAAGGTTTCTTTCTCTGTTATTTTACAGTAAATTCTGTCTGTCACAGTTTCTCTCTTGTTCTGTCACTCTCTCTCTCTACCTCTGTATTCTGTAATGAGCATGCTCAGTGACTGGTCCTGTGCCAGCGACAGATGTGCTCAGTAAAATGACTAATTGAAAATCCAAAACAAAATCAGCAGCCTGGCTATTTTGCCCCTTTAATAAGAGACCTAGATGACTACTTGACACACACGCACACACACACACAAACACACACCTCTCATCAGGCAAGCCATTAACAATCACTAGGAAAGATGAAAACAACGCTTGGTTTATTCACTAAATGAAAGCACATAACTAGATGCCATCCCAAGAGTGCATTTCCAGTTTTAATAATACATCAAGGAGCCATGGCCCCAGCACACACACGCTTTACACATGAGCCAAGCATACACACACACACACACACATACAGATGCGAGCAGACAAATCCCTGTGCTGTGAATTTAGCAGAAGGTTAGACAATGCTGTGATATGAGCTAGCTAGCAGAAAAGAGCGGTTACCGGTAAAAAGTGTCAGTAGGTCTCCAGTTAAACACCACAGAGTAAACCCTTCCATGTGTGAAAATACATCAACAAGCTGTGCTCCATTTTTATGCCCTCTTTCTTTTCATCTGCTGTTTCATTTTAAGAGGTTCCGCAGCTTCAAATTATGGGCATGAATAATACAATACCATCTAATTAAAAACTGTTGTTAAATATGCAAAATTCTAATGATAATGAGATTGTGCAATACCTTGGAGTAAAGCACATTATAAATTACTAAGGAGAGTGAGACGGCTTGACCCAAGCAGAGCACGTCAAACGTGCCCTCAAATATTGAATGTGTGCGCGGATGTGCATGTTTGCGTTACTTAGCAACGTGGACGGCATATGTTCTTTTTTTTCCACTGCACAATAGGCCGTCGTGTGTTCTCCCTCTTGTTAGTTAGTGTATATCGAGGAGTCATCACATCTATTAAAACGAGAGGGAGAGAGAGCGGATTAAACAGTTCAGTTGTGACAGGGATGGATTCTTAAACGGATATTTCACCCAAAAATGAACATTCTGTCATCATTTATTCACCCTCAACTGTTTTTGTCCATATAATGGAAGTCTGTTGGGGTCAAAAACATCACTGGACCTCACTAACTTTCAAAACACTGAGACAATTTTTTTTTTTTTCTTCTCTTTAATGTCCACAGTTTGCAACAACATGATTGTGAGTAAATCATGACAGGATTGTCATTTTTGGGTGAACTGTCCCTTTAATTAAATGGTCTGTTTTTTTTTTTGATGTACTGTAAAGTGGGAACATCTATCAAAGCTCCTCAAACGTTATCACTATGCAGTAAACAAGCACAGAGAGAGCAGATACAAGATTCTGCTCCGGCTTTGCTCAGCCGAACAAAGACAAAACCCCAGCAAAGTCTCTCCATCTTTTCCGCTTTCATCCCTGTTTTGTTTGGTGTTTGGAATTTAAATGTCAAAAATCCACACTTTTTTCCTGTTCTGATCGAGCTTGTGTTGTTGTGTTTGACAAACACCCCTGTGTTCATGGATCTGATGAATATAAAAGTCTTCAGAGTCGTATTTATTTATTAAATTGTTTTGAATGGCAGAGATAAAGAAGCAAAGAGATGGAGCTTGTCATTTTAACAGACTATTTCAGATCTCCCACCATAACACAAAACAGGCAATCACATTATCTCCGAGCTCTCGCACGGCTTTGTTCCAGCGACAGTCACGATCAATCCAATCGAGCTCATGTGTTACATTTGAAAGTGTACTCCAAAGTATTTGTTTATTTGCGAACTTCTTTATGTTTTCTTTTCTGTGTATTTTTTCCTACTGAGCTGGTGGGCTAGTGAGTCTGTGCATATAATGCAGATATATTTTTGTGCTGGCTTTATGCTAGGGGAGGTTCTGTATTAAAATTGCTCCAGTAATATTCTCTGTTTAATAAATTGTGGCTGACGTGAGCGGGATAGGTCCTGTAGTTAACGTGAATGGGTATAATCTTTTACGCAGATAGAGAGGTTTTCAGCGCATGCTGTCAAACACAATCGTGCCATTCGGTTGCAGATGGGCTGGGAGGTGCCTGCATAACTCACCCCCTTTTGATAGGCCTCTGAGATGTTTATTAAAATTTTAACAAGACTTGGAGCTTGACAGGTTCATCAGCTATTCAAAGCAGTCCAAACGATCCGACTCTCCGAGGCGGGCGCCCGTTCCTCACCCCGTGTCGATGACCTTCCACCACACAGAGCCGTCAACGACTTTCCCCCGAGTTTTTACGAGCGAATAAATATCAGCATGCAGGGCTATTCATCAAGCATTATTATTATGATTGTTTTTATGTCTGAACTATAAACAAATACTTGATTATAAAGTAAAGGGATAAATCTTGGGCTGCGGTTCGAGGGGGCAGGCGTGCCAGCGAACTCGGCATTTAGATTAACAAAGCAGGGTCTCTTTCCCTCCCTCCCTCTTTCTCTCTTTTACGCTTCCTTTTAGAGTTGGCTGAACATGATGACCTCAGTGCTGCATTGTGAACTTTAAACCTTTGCATACTAATCAAAGTACACAAGACATCTGACCTTGGTCAAGGTTCTAAAGTATTTCATAAAAGAGATCGCTCTCTCGTATCTCCGAGAGCTCTGTTTTCATGACAAACGACAACAGCGAGTTCAGGGTAGTTTACCTTTTCATTATGAATATGGTTTAAATGAGAACAGAGCTAAGGCCATTCATTGCACCGGCAGGAGATGAAAGTGTGTGATAAATGAGAAGTAACAGTACTTATTAAAGTCCCCGTGAAATCAAAATGGACCCTATTTACTTTGTTAGCGCATATTACTAGTCTTGTGGTGAACAATTAATCCGTGAAAGTAAGTATATATATAGAAATGTTTCACCGATGTAATCTTTAATCAAAATCTGAAAAGTTACTTTCGGTCTGGAATGGATGACGTAGGTTTGACGGCTTGGGTTGGGAAACGCTTCACCACTCCCCTCAAACCGTTAGTTTGCTATGAGCGAGCGGATGGAGAGGAGGAGCGCTAGAGTAAAACCAAGGCAGTAATCCATCGACCGGAAGTTGAAGCCTCGCGGGAGCTGCCATCTTGTAGCAGAACTTCACTTGAGTTAGCATTTCCATTGACTCCCATTCATTTTGGCATCACTTTCACAGTGAATAACTTTACATCTGAGGCGTTTGAAGACCCCATTTGTCCTTTATTTATTTCTAAAGAAACACGACAATGTATAAAATGCTCCATTACCTTGTAGCTTATGTTATGGCCCCATAGAAGTGAAGTTTTAGTGAAAGTAGGCTAACGATTGCATCATAACCAAGCGACTCTCTGTCGCACAGTAGAGAGATTACCATATGGACAGGAGGAGAAGCTCGCGGGCAATCGGGGAAACGTGGAGGCAAAATGACAAAATAATTAATCAGAATACCTAACAAAAGTTTCTCCTGCTCCGAGCTCATGGACAGCTCCTATTCACACTCTCCACCTCTGCATGTTTTGAAAGGGAATGATTCAGATTTCTCATGCACTAGAAGACAGACGGGTTTGCCACGTCACGTCTACGTCATCAAGCTCAGTTTAAGTTGGTTTGAGTCTGCTTGTCAGGAACAGAAGTGCTAACAAAATCGCCAAAAACGGGCCTAACTTGTCTCAATGGAGTTTCAATGAGATGGCTCTGTCCACTTCTTATACTGTCTATGAGTAAAACCCTGCCCTTTGTTCAATATTCCGTTTCACTTGGAAATACGTTAGAGCACTGGAGAAAAGTCGCTTGCAACTTCCAGTTCACGGGAACTTTAAATGAGAACATCCCCAACAAAGGGATGACCTGCAATAACATGAAATGATATACAGATTATTAATTGTTCTGGTTATGATTGTTTATTCAACTGCTCTTAAACGATTGATGAGGTCATGTGTTTCATCAGAAAGAAGGGAAACATTTAGAATTCAGCGCAAAGTTTACACAACCATGACATGACGTCAAACCGTGAAGCAGTGGACAGCAGAGAGGAAGAATGTGCCTCTTTGAAGTATGAAAGATACACAACATCAGACGGACAGGATGAGACATCATATGCAGCCTTGAATTACCTTTATGTTCTTTTCTTCTTGTTTAATTGAAGGTTGAATGGGGCTATGAGAGGGTAGCAACGGAGAGAGTTTCAATAAAAGAGCTCCTTTTGCGCAAAGGTAGCATTTATTTGCTTTCCAGTTGGAATGAAATGTTTTTATTTTAGAAAGAATTGCCCTGGGCCATAATGAATGCACCCTTCTCTGCTTTGTGGCGTAGCATTTAACATGCAGATAAATCACAGTGGGACTGTGATGCATTTATTCTAATAACTGCCTAATGAATACTGAACACACGACTAATTTCCCCCGCTTTTAGCAATATAGAAGAATGAAAAAGATTCATGCATGCTGTCTACAGAAGCGACAATTTTGGAGCTATGTGTGTTTATTTGTTTTATAAAACACCAACAGACCTGAGAGGAGCCTGACATCATCTTTTAGATTGCACAGATGAAAAATTGCACAAAAAGCTTCTAAAATACAAGGAGAGCAACATTTTAGAAATGATATGATACTCTTTTTTTGTATTTTTAATTATTTAAAAAATACATACAAATACAGTTAATTTGCAATCGAGTTTTTTAACTGTCCTGATATCATAATAATTTTTGAAAATATATTTGTAAAAAATAAATAAATAAATGTTAAAATGATTTTCAAAAACTTATGTTTTTGAAAGATTTCTCTTATGCTGCATTCATTTTATCAAAAAGTGAAAGTGAAAACATGCTTTAAAAACACTCTCTGCTGCATTGATCTTGCTCTTTCTGTCTTTTTGTTTTATGTCTTTGATGAATAGAAAGTTCAGAAGAACAACATTTTTTGTAACAATGTGAAAGTCTTTATTTTGTCAGTTTTGATCAATGTAATGCATCCTTGCTATAAAAAAGTATGAATTATTTTTTTACTGACCCCAAGCTTTTGAACAATATATATATATATATATATATATATATATATATATATATATATATAGTTGTGCTGTATAGATTTATGTAAATAAAATGTATTTCATTCAAATAAATAAATAAATAAAAATAAATAAATAGTTTGGAAATAGTAGCTTTTAAAGCCATTTTAAATAGCATTGACAATAAGATGCCTGAAGCTTGCTCTTATCCTCTTTAAACATATGCACATGTCTGCAGCCAGTGAAAGTTGTCAGTAACACACAATAGCAATGTGGTTGTCAAGTGTTATGGGAGGAAGCATTGCTAGGTCATCTCTAGAAAGGAAGGAGGCTATATTGAGCAGGTGGGCTCCAGGAGGCGCTGTACAGCCTCCACTTTTGAGTGCAATGGCCTGAGGCTCAATGGCAGGCTCAGAGAAGGTGCACTTGTTCTGGGTAAGGTTATATTTGGTAAACATGTTAAGCTGGCACCAGGTGCAGGCAGTTGTTGTGGAGGGCAGACGTTGGGCCATGTACCATAATGTTGTCAATGTATATCAACTTGAGTAGCTGAAATTCGTTGGTCCATGCATCTGTTTAAACTTTCCAGTTCAGTGGAAATTGATTCTAAACAACAGTTCAAATAATTTATTAAATACCAAGCAGTGATATTAACATTAATTTCAGGCAAAACAAGATTAAATAAAAAAGTATTGCACACAAAATGTCATGTTTGTAGATGAGATAAGACTTTAGTCAAGATAGTCAAGATTTTAGTGAGATTTAAGATTTTTTATTTGTTTGTGCTTTATGCCATACTGACATAATCTATGCAGCAACACAATCACAATTGTCTATCTCACCTTGTGATTCGACCCCATGTTTTGTTGATCTTGTGAAGTGTCTTCAGTTTTATTCAAACAATTTATTTTGATAAATGGTTTATTACTCCACAGCTCCTCAAATAAATCTATTGCAGAAATATTGCCACTGTTGTCTCCATTATCAATACCGAATTAGCATGACTAGCAGCAGCAAATATCAGTGTGAGAGAGAGAGAGAGAGAGAGAGAGAGAGAGAGAGGGGGGGGGGGGATGGCCTTTTTAAATGAAACCAATTATGAGGAGGATCGGATTTCTCTGTTGTATCGCTCTTCCTTTCCTTCTTTCTGACTGACAAAGAGGTCTGATCCAGTAAGTTCGCTTAGCTTTAGTTTATAAGAAGGTCAGTGGTCTGCTCTTTTCAGCTTCAAAACATGCTTCAGATTGCTTAATTAGGCCAAAAGACTTGTAAAGACCTGTATCTGACAGCCAGTGAAGGATATATGAGAACGCAAATGCAGACGTGCAAATAGAAAAGGAAAATGCACTTCAATATTGTGTCTGGAGGTCAAACAAATGTGCTGAATGTGCGCACCATGGAACATTTATTGTTAGCCTTAATTGTTTTGTTGATGTTTTTCGATGCATTTGCACACCACAAGTGGTCTAAAATACCGTTCACAAGACTATCATACGTAAACACTATATAAAGTACATTTTGAAGCTATAAACAAATCTACTATTGGACATCCTCAGTGTCTGTCTACTGTGCCAATCGTGATGTGAACAACCTTATGGCAGTGCTACGCCAAACTTTCACTTTCTTTTTTATTTTCTTAGGAAATAGACTTGTTTTGATTGTGTCACCAGCAAGATGGTTGAGGCAGACCACATTATTTACTACTCTTCTGATCAAATATGGCTGCCCCATTGGGCCCATTTGTTCACCGTGGAAATATCTGACACAAAACAAGACAAACTATAGGGGAAAACAGTGTTAACCAAGTTCATTTTACTTGTGGTCCCCCATTCTTTCATTATGGGTATATTTTGTATAATTCCATGTCCCCATGACTCCCCAGGCCATTGTTCGGTGAGTTGTGAGTCATTTAAGGGGTTTTTAAATGCATCCGTTTTCTGCTGTTTGTCAGCGAGGCTCCAGGAAAGTCTGCAGGGAACAATGCATCGGAGAACCACAGAGCTGCTGTGTTTGGTCCAGCTTTGTGTAGCGAGGAGACAACTGCATTTAACAGTTATTATGACAAGAGACACAAACACGAGGCCTAGCATTTACAGAGACCATGGGCTCTATCCATCGCTCTATCCACACCAGATTAGTCCATCCCTTTATCCCTCTCTTTCTTGTTTTCTTCACTCCTTTCTCTCTTCATTTTCCTGTTGCTCCTCTTCAGCTCTCTTGAGCTCTCTCCAGCCCTCTTTCTCTACGTCCGTCTTTCTCTGTGTCCCTGTGGGAATCGCACTGCTAGTGGAAAGCTCAGAGGCTTGGTGTGGTAGAAGAATAGCTCTTATTTGTTTGGACAGAGACGACCTCAACTGACCTGACCCCCCTATGGTTCTGTGTGAGAGTGCTGGAGAGACCTCAGGAGACTGGTTTGTGTGTGTTTGTGTGTTGTATGAGAACAAATAGGTATGTGTGAGTGTGTGTGTGTGTGTGTGTGTGTGTGTGTGTGTGTGTGTGTGTGTGTGTGTGCACCTCCATTACCACCTCAGTTTCTTTGGGCAACCACACATTTACATTTGGAGGGCCTGAATTACAAGTAGCTCAAAACGAGGACTTTGGACTGGATTACAAATCGCATACACCAAATTGGAAACACGTAGACCAAATCTGAATGGTAGAACACCAAATTAGTTACTTAGCAACCTGATAAAAAGCCATCTATGGCACAGAACAATATACATTACATTGAATATGTATAACAATATATATATATATATATATATATATATATATTTGGATTGCACTACCAGAGATTACAAGTCACAGGTCATTTCTTATTTGTAAATCCTACATCTTCCTGTGATTCCTGTAAACCATGTGACCACAGTTACTTATCGTGTCAGAAATGCTGGCAATCAGCCTTAACTATCCTCAGAGACGTCCTATCCTAAACTAACCCTACATCAAAGTTGTGCTGCATGGCACTGTTGTGCTGACTTTCATAATTCTGTGTGTGTGTGTGCGTGTGTGTGTATATGTGTGTGTCTTGACCTGTGGCGTACGTGACTTGTGTGAGTGCTCACAGGACAGAGGAGGTAAATGTGTCTTAAAGTGTGAGTGTGTGTGTGTGTGTGTTGTTCTGTGCTTGACCTGTGTGTGTGTGAGGACAGCAGTAGGAAGGTGTGTATATTTGGAGAATGTTGGTTTGACTCCAGTGCGCTCATTAGCCAACCGCTGTGGGGTCATTCTGACCACATCAACTCTGACTTCCTAAAAAACACTCCCTCGGTGCACATGGAAATGTGTGTGTGAGAGCTGAATGCTGGTACACAACATCCTGGTACAAGCACACAGATAAAAATAACAGACTGAGAGGTATCAGGAGCTGCTACTGCAAAGAGACAGAAAGAAGATGAAGAATGAGATGGAAAGAGAGTCTAGCTTTGCTCAATGACTCAAGAGACAGGCTGAGTGTGAGTATGTGTCTATATTAGATGTTACAGTAACAGAGAATATAATGCTAGGTCTTTCTGGGGATGATCAACTGTCGGAGACATGGACCGCTAATGATTTGCTCTGCTTAATGTCATTCTGATGTGTTTTGATACAACGTTTCCTCTATTGATTGTTGTTGTGGTGGTGCTGCAGTGACCATATGGTGGTTGGCTACTGATGAGGGTGCACTAGGAATACCAGGGTGGTAATCAATGGCTGTATCCAAGCACAGTAGACTGGCTCACACTCACACACACTACTTCCCCAGACTGATCTCATGAAGTAGCGTGTGTATGACACGCCAATTCGTATTTCCATTATTGGCGTGCTATCAACACGCATAATCGCTTTTCAGCGTGTTTATGAACGCCGTTGACTTAACGTTATTACTGTAAATATAAATATATGACTTACCTCAACCCCGTCCCTAAACCTACCCGTCACTGGGGTTAATGGCATTTATGACTGTTCCCTTACCATCCTAGGAAAGAAAAAGATAGCTCCCCAGATGTAGATCTACATTTTGCTTCGTTTCGCTCTGACATTTGACGGCGTGTACAGACACGCGGAATGACGCGGACGTTAATGGTTTAGTCATACACGCATACACGCGGATAGCTCAAAATGTGTAGAGATAACACACCACTTGACTCGAAAGTGGCGTGTATGTTTACGCAAAAGTCATGATGTCATGTTGACTTCCCACAAATTGTAATGTTGTGTACTTCAAGAGAGATACAAAACAAGTGAGAAAAAGCAAAGCAAACCATTAAATGTCAAACTTTAAAATGTACACAAGAGCATGCAGTATTAAAGAAGAAAATAATTAGACAAAAATATAATTATAATATATATATATATATATATATATATATATATATATATATTATTTTATATAATTTATAATTATTTTTATCAACTATTTTTTAATATAATGTTATATAATATTAAGAATAATTTTAGTTAAAACTAAAAGGAGATACATTTCTGATAATGGCCATGACTGTTTGTTTTTTTTTGTTTTTGTTTTTTTGGTTTAGTCCACCACATATAGGGTACCACCATGTATATGGTTTAACAGGTCTTTGCAGATTCAGTGTTCTCTTCCCTATGCAAAGTTAACTGGAAAACCACAACGGAACAATATTTATTGTGAAAAGCTCTATACAAATAAATGTCAATTGAATTGAAAACGATTATCTTCAGGGTACACACATCTAACTGTGAAAGTGGGTAGGAAAAGATACTTAATACAAAGTCAATTTATCCAGAAAAAAAAAAAAAAAAAAACATTTCAATAATTTTCTTTGGCTTCAGACTATCACACTATTTCTTACACACTATAAATGGGTATTTTATCCCATTTATATTCGTGTCATCATATTTGAAGGTCTGCTTCATATTATTTATTGTTGTCATTGCCAAATCACAATATATAGCTGGCTTTGAATGACTTTTGGCCTGAAGTAATAGCATCTGTCTTCACAAAAATGTTTAAATGCTGCACTGCTGTTTACCTTCGAGGCAAGAATGTTCTTGGAATGGTTTTGTTAATTTGAGGATTCTACACATTCCTCAACACCTGAAGCATTTTAATTGCTAAATAAAATGGAACCTTGTCACGTTTTCAAAAAAGAAAAACTTCAGTGAGCTCATCTACATTGTTCAAAGAACTTTTACAGAAAGCAAACAAATAGTTCAGCTATCAACAAGCAATATCCCAACCTTTACTGAAAGCACAGCCCTCTCCAGCCAGTACTGATCCACATTTTCGAGTCTATTCTCACTTTATCCATCAGTGTCTGTCTGCATCTGCCCACACCAGGGGTGAGCAGCAGCCTAGATCATCAAGACCATCATCTGCACTCACCTTAAATCCATCAGTATGATGTATGGCTTGATATCAAGTCAAGATCATTTGCTTCTTCACCGTTCTGTTCTAAATCTTCAAACCATGGCTATGGCTTAAACCCAGATTGCATCAAGGACACCGTACCAACAATTAGTAAATTTTGGACAGGCTACATGGCAAGCACAAAAGTAAAAAGTTCATTGCAATGTCTTTTTTCATTCAAAAAAAATGAAAGCAGTCTACCTCTGCTTAAAGAAATATCCAGTTTTTGTATTCAAAACCATAATTCAATCTCTGTCCCCTGCCCCCATCCACCTGCTTAATTTGAATAAACTATTCTTGGTTGTCAGGAGGCAACCTTCACTTTGACTGACACTATTTTCCTCCAGTGCATCTTATCCCTAAAGGAAGGGTAAAAGAGATGCTTCTATTTAGATTAAGGCAACAATAGGTTTGTAACCATTCAATGAAATGTCATGCAGAATGGCAGGATATGAATTTAGAGGATTTTTATTTTTTTAAATTTTTTATTTTTTGTCAGGCCACATCTAAAAACTACTTAAATCTGCTTAGAACTTACAGCGGGTTTCGTTTTTAATTTTGTTATTTTCTCATTTCTATTTTAGTTTTCACACATGACTTTGTTTTTCACTATAACTAATTAAACAACGCATTCTCACCCCAAGGCGTCACCTTTGACCATGCTTCAATATTTGACGTATTTGGCGCCCTTTAGCGTCACTTACATGACGCGATCCTACGGCGTCATCTAACTGACGCTAAAGGAAAGCGTCAGTTAGAGGACGCGGTTAGGTTTAAGGCCAATTTATACTTCTGCGTCGACGCACGTAGGCGACGCCGTCGTGAGCATTTATACTTCTGCGTTCAGGTATTGGTTGCTCTGCAGTACTGCTCCGAAACGCTAGTTGGCGGCGGAGGGTTTTAATGTTCCACTGTGTTTAGATTCCTCGCGGCTAGGTTACTACAAGCAATAGCGACTGAAAGAGAGCTGATCATGTTGGAGTTGGAGCTTATTGGGGTGGAAAAACAGTTCATTTTAGTGAAATTACTAAAACTGAAAGGCAGAAATGAGAGAAGACGTCGGAGGAGATGGTACGTGTGGAAATGCGTGAGAAGGTACGTGTGGAAATGCGTGAGAAGGTACGTGCGGAAATGCGTCGGAGGAAATGCGATGCGACCAAGCCGACCAATCACCGTCTTGCGGTCCGCGTCGTCGCGACGTGTAGTTACATTTTTGAAGAGGTGCGCGTCAGGCAACGCGGAAGGGTACGCGGTATGAGAATGGGCTGAATTAAAATGTCTGTTATAGTGAAATGTCTGTCTATCAATGTATTTTGCGATAGTGGAAAAGAAAAAGCTTTGTGGATTTTTTTGGCATAATACTGTAGGTGTACTGATTCATAAATAGTCTGGTTTGCTCTGTTTCTTTTTTTTCCTGACTTTGTATCACACATTTTACAAGGAAAACCCTCCTTCTGTGTGTTTAGTGTGGCAGTGTTAGTTGCAGATAGGATTATCTGATAATTCCTTTCAATTCGATTTTGCCAAATGCTGCACTAATATCACCCACATTGATAACATCAGTCAGCCTGACATGTCTGCATAGGCCAATGTCTGATAACTCTCCTTGACCTTGACTTGGAGGTCGTTCTCCATGTGAAAGGGTATGTGTGTGATTAAAAGATGGACAGTTTGGCTCATTTTCCCCCTCACTCATTTTTTTTCAGCTCAAAACATATTTTACCCCTTTCATACTTCATTATAAACTTATGCATATTTTGGATGCGTGTTTGTGGTTCAGGTATATATATATATATATATATATATATATATATATATATATATATACTTTTTTTGTTGAAAATCTAAAAACTTTTCTGTGATGGGTAGGTTTAAGGGTTAGGAGATCAGATATACCATTTGTACAGTATGCCAATTGAATATTCCCGTAAAACATGAAAACCGAACTCATGTGTGTGTGAGAGAGAGAATGTGGGTGTGTGTGGGTGTGTGTTTTTGCACAGAAATAGGAGGCATTAATAGATGACGGGAAATAGATAAGCTACCTTTCCCACACCCCTGCAGAGACTGGCTCTTTTTAAAGTCGTACATTAACAGGAAAAAAAAAAAATTAAACATCTATCAAAAAACTGTATTTGCTTAGATTTCTGCAAGATAGCAGGCTGTTTGACAGTCTGATAATGTAAACTGTGGTACTTATTGTAACTAATGAAAATAATTGTATAATGTAATGAAATAAAATTGAATAACCTACAAATGTCAAATGACAAATACTAAAAATTGTTTCTTTAACCCAGGGGCATAATAATGAAATTGCTATTAAGTACATAATACATGTTGTGACCTCACACAAAAAAAAAAAAAATCTGGAACCTCAAGTTTTTTTGTTTTGTTTTTTCAACGTCTTTATCGTTAATGTATGCATTCATATTAAGCATTCAAAATAAATCTGGTGATAAGGTGTTGAACAATGAACTTTCCTATCAACCTGTGTCAAGGAAAAAAATAGAGGAATGTTGTTTGGAAAATTATCAATATAATTTCTTGGAACTTGGAACAGTTTAAATAAGCAGATTACTTGATTCAACTCTTTTGAAGATCATACAAGCATTTATAGCTTTAGTGATTGTTTGATTGATTGATTGATTGGTTGATTGATTGATTGATTGATTGATTTATTGATTGATGTTAATACAACAGACCAATTAAAACAGGCTAGGGATGGTTATTATAAATAGTTTAATAAATAGGTATTGCATGTCATTAGAAATATTGAGTTTGTAAACAGATGTCACTGAAAAGGATTGACTACATAGATTTGATATATTTATAGATGTATTTTCTTAATGTTCTTGATCAAATTGATTTTATGAAATACATTCACACAATTAGGAAAACACCCACTTGTGTCACATTAGCATAGCAGTCCTCTGAGGTGCAGACAGGTACTGCTTTAATTTAAGGTTTTGTGTTAAGAGCCTGAGGGGGTTTGGTGACTAGCCTCTTGTCTAGCGCATACATGACATATCTTATTAAAGCGCTGATGGCAGGGTTGTGCTTCATTGTCATGAGTTAATAACAAGACCATCACTGCTCCTGTTCCTAAGGTCACCATTACATTTGACCTCTGTCTCATCATCGCCCTTAATGTGACACCTCTCCCCTTCAAAGGGGCCACATGCACCAATCACATTCATGCGTGCTCGATTCCGGCCCCCCTTGATTGGCCTGAGCCATGTTGGCTTGTCTAGAAAGGGGAAGTGGAGGTGGGCCAGTGCATGCTAATGAGACAGTTATAGCATAGAGCTCTAATGTCTTACACACAAATACACACGCACCCTCAGTGTTGTTAAGGAGGCCCCAGCTGCAGCCTGTCAGGTTGCTTGTTAGGCCCGGTCGGAAAGCAGTCACTGCGGCCCACATAATACTGTCATTTTCTCTCTCGCGCTCTCTTGCTTTGCTCTTAAACCACACTGTTTTCTTTGGTTGCAACAGTAGGACTGCCTTTAAGTGTACGTATTGGAGATTGAGTGGGTAGTATATTTATGTCATGTCATATTTATGCATCTTTTTGAACTACTCATTAAAAGTACTGGTTCATAAGAGTAATTTATTTCATGAATCAGACTACACCGAACTAAATAACCCTCTCATGACAGTCATTCCTTCGTAAATCAAACTACTATATATATATATATATATATATATTATTATTCACCAGAATCGTAAGAGTCATTTGTTTATCAATCAGACTACAATGGTTATGCTGTTTTGGGTTCACTAATAAGAACCAGCTCATAATAGTCATTAGTTCAGGAATCAGACTACGTACACGTGTTGTCTTACTATTTTTGGTATACTAAAAATGAATTAGTATCCAGAAAAAGTATCTAATTTGTTACTGAATTGTTCATGAAATGGACTACACTGGTCACACTGTTTATGTTTTTCTTAAATGGTCTTTTTTTTATCACAGACAGCAGCATGCAGCGGTGCAGCAATCATTGGTGTATGTGCATATCTGTGTGCAAATCTTTGTGCATGTCCTCCTACAGGCCCGTAGGTATACTGTTAATGATACACCATTCAGACTCACACACTCTTCCCTGCGTTTTTCTTTCTTTCTTTTTTTTTTTTTTTTTTTTTTTAGAATGATGCATTGGCCTTTGTCATCTGCTCTGTCAACCTGTTTCCACCTGCATAATTACAACTCAACATCATCACATGCCACATGCATTGACCATTTGTAGATTTTCTCTACCCATATTCTTTCGTTTCCTCATTACCTTTCAGTTCAAAGGTGTATAGTATAGCATATATATGGAATGATATAATGACAGGGGTTTTCAATATAGCTTGATAAGTTGTATTTATAATTCTAGAAAACTGAAAGTAGTTGAAACTGACATTTTCCTTCATGTCACACAGGCACATGCCATCCAACAGTGCGATAATGACTCCATAGAGCTAGAGCAACCTCACCAATTACATTTTCAGATGACAGCACCAACCCCATTAATGACATAGATGTGCATTACTATTCCATTCTCTCTCTGTCGTCTTAGCTGCCGGTGTAATTGGTAGTTGCTGTGGCTAGAGCAGTTTTCTGCCAGACAAGAACATCTCAATGCACAAACAGACACACATTCTGAAACTCGCAGTGACATTAAACGGCAGTTGTGTCTGCACTACAGCTCACAGTGCCCAAGTAGTCGGGACAAGCTGAGCACAGCACATTCCAAGCGCAGTTGAACTCCTCCCAAACTCCTGCATGCACTGCTTTCAACAGGGTCTCCATTTTAAGAAAGATCGTTACACTGAATGACCCTTTTGCACCTCGACTTTTGCTGAGATTTTTCGGAAGCGATGTGTGTCAAAATGGGAGCAACACACACCCAGGAGATTCAACACTTCTTGATTTCATTTTTAATTTACTACATAACCTGCTCAAAAACAAGCATGCCACATCACAGTCTTTCAATAAGAGTCTTCTTCTTTATATAATAGTCAGAAGTTAGAAGGAATAAAATTAATGCTAATCCTTTCATAAATATGTCATTTATAAATACAACTGCAAAAATCTTCTAGAGCCCCTGTCTGTAAATTTAAAGGGCACCTATTATGGAAAATTCACTTTTACATGGTGTTTGAACATAAATGTGTGTTGGCAGTGTGTGATCAAAACCACCCTAAAATCCACCCAGTGTTTTTTTTTACAATCTCAATAAATCATATGCACTGTCTCAGAACGAGCTGTTCTAAGATCCAGCTCTTTGTGACGTAGAAAGTGAGACAGGGGTTTCATTGACAGGGTGGTTTGTGGCATAAACCCCGTCCTCGGTGATCTGTACACCATCCTCCATTGTTTCAACGACAGCCGGTAATGTCTCTTGGAAACATAACTTATCGACTCGTGGGTTAATCCTGTTGTTGTGGCTTAAAGGACAAGTTCGGTATTTTACAATTAAAGCCCTGTTTTAAGATCGTCCCTGATAAAATAGAATAGTTAAGATTGTTTTTTAGACAGATGCTCCTGTCACGAGAATTTTTGGATTCTGTGTTAGCACCCCCCCACCTTTATAATGAAAGCATAGGTGCACTTGAACAATCATTCATTAAAACGCATAAAACTTTAGTTTTCAAAGACGTGAAACTCACAGAAAGGTCTGGGGTGTTCACTGATATGCTCACACAAAAATCGCTGCAAAATATGCTTTCCAACAGGTTTTATCGTAGTTTTTGTCCAAGGCCATTTTCTTCCTGTTTTTGGTCGAAGTCTCCAGTTAGTCGATTGACGAGTTTGCGTGCGCGATCATTAGTTTTATGCGTTTTAATGAATGATTGTTCGAGTGCACCTATGCTTTCATTATAAAGGTGGGGGGGGTGCTAACACAGAATCCAAAAATTCTCGTGACAGGAGCATCTGTCTAAAAAACAATCTTAACTATTCTATTTTATCAGGGACGATCTTAAAACAGGGCTTTAATTGTAAAATACCGAACTTGTCCTTTAAAAGTTAATCCTCAAGTGTGGATAGTCATCTACTGTTTGCGATCCACCGTCACCTCCAGTAACAGTAAGTGTATTTTATGATTTTTGAGCAAATAGTCTTTTCAGTCGATGTCAGCCAATTCAACAACGAAAGCGTCTAAAATTGTTGTCGTCGTAGAATGTCTGTGTATATAATTTAAACCTTGTTTGTAAAGTGTTTAACCACACGTTTATATATATATATATATATATATATATATTAAAGATATTGTATTAAAAAACGCATATATGTTCCTGTTCTGTAAGTTAGCCATCTTCTCACATTTGCCACAGAAGCACCCGTATGACAAGTAAACATGACGCCACAGGTCCCTCGCATAAATGTAATTTCGCTTGTAAGTTACGTAGCAAACTTTATCACAGCATGTGTATGTAACGTTAGTTTAAAAAAAATGCGCCAGCGTTAGTGTTTGTGTGTCTGTGTGTATGTGTTGCTCCTCCATACTTGCAAAGAGGACGCGATTACAACTCTGTAAGTACATAAATGTATCAAATAACCATACCGAGACGTACTGGTCCATTCTCATTTGTGTTTATTCTGCCGGAGTCTCTTTGTGCTATTTATATATTCCGATTCAAACGTACGCGGAATGACAGACAAAATAGCGAGTCTCTCACTCTCCTGCTTAGACCGACTGCCATAGCCATAGGTTTCAAGTTACGCCCTCATCAAAAGGCAGGGCGGGGATATGAAGCTCATTTGCATTAAAGTGGCATACCTCAAAACAGCTCATTTTCAAACAGGCCCCAAAATGACATTTTCAAATGATTATAATAAATTAACTGTGGGGTATTTTTAGCTGAAACTTCACAAATACATTCTGGGGACAACCGAGACCAATATTACATCTTGTAAAAATGGGCATAATAGGTGCCCTTTAATGCATCATGCTTTAGGCTTTTCTGAATATCTTAATTTATCATAAAATTCATGTTTTCAGAAAATAAATAAATAAATACATTAACACGCTAAAACAAGCATCATATTATGATTTTTTTAATATATATATATTAAACATGTCTAACACAATTTAGTGTGATTTTTACACTAGTACTTGACAATTTGCCAAAATGTTTTCTCATTTAGAGTTAGGGTTAGCATAAATCGTACAACTTTTTGTAATAAATGCACATTTAGGAAGGAAGCTTCATGTCTTATTTAGAGTATGTTTACTTAACCAACGCATTCTCATCCTTTAATGTCATATAGAACGCTATATGACAAAACGGCGCTATACTACGCACATGGCACCCGTTATCGTTAATATAACATGCGCTGTGAGGGCTAAGTTTAGGTGTGGGGTAGGGTGTGCGTGTCATATTCACACTAAAGGATTTATAACGTCTTGGGTTCGCGTGTTATATTAACGATGAAGGGTGCCATGTGTGTAGCGCCGTTTTTGCATATAGCGTTCTATATGACGTTAAAGGATGAGAACGGGCTGACTTAACAGCAATGTATGGACAAATTTTTCTTTTTTCTTTTTATCCTCTTGTCCAAGATCATGATTAAAACGCTAGTTGGCGCTGTCCCTTTGTAAAGAAACACCTATAAACTGAACCCATAATGTGCATGCACATTTCATCACCGTTTCCACAAATTCAGGGTTTTGTTGTTTACATGGAGACGATAACAAAATCGTTTGCAAAAACTTGCACTTTGAAACCCGATTTTAAAAGCTTGCATTTTCTGGCCTTCAGAACGCCTTTGTTGTGTAAATAAATGGACAAAACCCATAAAAGGTTTTCAGTTTTAGTTAAAAACTGTGCTGTGTAAACACCCACTCAATCTCTACAGAACACATTTAAGAATCCTATATAGTGAAAAGAAAAAGTTTCTTGATCTTGATAGAAGTCCTTTGCTATGCTTATGGTGTCACAACGTATTCTACTATTTCTCATATGCTATACCTCTTATTTGACCTTCTTTTACTCACCCTACTCCCTTGACTTGTATTCATTCTCAGCTAAACCCACAGTTAGTGAAGTACTGTGCAAAGGCAGACTGCTTGGTTCTGGCCCATTGGTCAGGTAGAAGGAGGGGGTGAGCAGCGGTTCTCAGGTGACTCGTCTGTGCTGAAGTGCTTCTGCACAGCTCTGGTCATGTTGATAGAGTGCCTCTGCCAAGAACTCATTCCACTCATCCTCACGGAACAATTAGCAATGCTGAGCAGATTCGCAATTAACCGCTCGGTAATTGTCACATGCCCCACTTTCCAAATCAACCGCAGCAATATCTGTTTTACAGCAAAGTTTAATTACAAAGTAAAATCATTTGCATTCTCTGTCATTACCATTTTAAATTACTTATTTTTATATTGTCGGCTAAGACCGACTGAAGATGAGATGAGAGGAGAAGTCTGGGATGAGTTTTTGAAAACTTGCTGCAGTCAGACTTGTTTTAGAACTGCCAAATATGCTAAAGCTGGTTGTTCAGGTTTGTGCACATACATTAAGGGTAAAATATCATATTTTGCGGGGATATACAGTCAAAGAACTGTGGGACTTGCATTTGTCAAAATTTCAATCTTAACCGCTCTATTTAGTCAGAAACGATCTTAAAACATGGCTTTATGTGTAAAATACCAAACTAACCCTTTAACCAATCATGTCTTGAGGCCCTGAGCTGGCCTGGCAATTGCTTGGTTTGCTTGTCTTGTCGTGACGGGCCTGAGAAGCACTCTGAGGACACAGTTACATCACAACAGTGTGTTCAACCGGGGGGAGCCCAGTGTAGAAAGGTATTGGGGTTGGCACCCAAAAACCACAAGTACTCGGGACAGGGATGTTAGCGGCTGCCCGGGAAAGCATGGCAGCGACAGACATCGCATCCTACTCTGTAGCGCCAAAAGGGAACTCGCGGGACATCAGAAGATGGACCCGCAGGAATCCCCTGAACACTATTGGGCACCGTCACCGTCCGTGTGGGGCACAGGAAAAATAGTCGGCGCCTTATTCCAAACCGTCCCCCTTCAGGTCACCCTGGCCACCAGCCGAAGTAGTATCTCTAGGTCTAGAGGAAGAGAATCGGGTGTGGATGAGGGGACTCTCACTCTGAGCTCATTGAGTCTCGATCGTAGTGACGCGATGGTCATGTTCCCACAGGGAGAACATGAGTCATCCATGAGCGCTGCTCGCGTGATCAATGCCCAAACACACTTGACAGCGCTCGGGCCCATCAGAGTCGGACACAAGTCTACCACAACCAGAAGAGCACGGGCGAGGCGTCTTTAAAATGACGTGCCGCGTGCAAGCTCTTTTATGAGAGGAAACTCAGTGTCGAAGCGCCCAGGGAGAAACACACTCACTGGAAAACCACTGCACAGATAAGCAGGAAGTGTGTGAACTCGAGGTGACAACGAAAGAAAATGACCGTTTACAACCTTCTCATCCCAAGACATCATATAACTGACGCTTTTGACCAACATTCGCTTTTTTAGGGTATCCTTAAACGTAGGTTAGATGACGATCCTGGGATGTCATCCAACTGACGCTTTACCTTTAATGTTAGTTAGTTGACGGGGTAGGTTTAGGTCTGGGGTAAGGTTAGGATTTGATAACGTCATCTAACCAACGTTTAAGGGTACCCTAAAAAGGCGAAGGTTGGCGTATGGTCAAAAGCGTCAGTTGTATGACGTCTTGGGATGAGAGTGCGCTGTCTGACTCCCTGTTCTCCAATACAGTACTTCAAATTTCCATCAGTATTGCTGCTGTAATTATGCCAATGCTGCTTGTTTACAACAGAGACTGGGAGAGTATCATTTTATTTAAGTTTCATTTTGTGATTCAAGAGTTTCGGAGTCTGTAAGTCTCTTATAATAATTAATTTCACCTTTTCATGACATGTCTTTTTATGACAGTAATAAAATCGTACATACGTTTTTGTAGGAAAAAAAA
Source organism: Pimephales promelas (assembly GCF_016745375.1). The sequence continues at coordinate 12,661,314 of NW_024121111.1, read as the reverse complement.
TACATTTAAAAACATTTAAATACTTTTTTTTGGAAAATAATGATTAATATGCATACACATTCCAGGCGCAAGAAAAATATGCTGCTTTTACACCACATGTCATTAGATTTTAAACTTTTGTTGGTATTTGGTGTACAGGAGGAAAAACAGAGAGGGCCTTCAGAAACCTTGCGCTCTTACAGGTCGACGGACATTCAAATCCATCGGCGCCGCACATTGAACCTCCTAAACGAGGAGAATTTCAGTCGATAGGATCTGGCACACACACCATTTGTTATCCAATCGTGTTTTCATCCGTCTCTTTTGCCCTGTCTCTCCTACAGGGTTTAGTGTTTCTGGAGTGTCCCTGTGGGTATAGGGTCTATCACACTGCATTTGTTTCAGGGTCTCTCCATTCACTTTCAAAAGGTTAAACAACCTTTTCACCGGCCCGTCAACATTCCCTGGCCTGCCTGGCGGAAAAGTCTGCTCGGGTTTTGTCTCTCGATCGACACTTGTCTCCGCGTTCTGTTGTTGCCTGCGTGGTGCAATATCCATGACAATCATGTTGGGCCTTTGAGTGGGCTGAGCCTGGAGAGGGCCGAGGGGCCACTTTCAGGCTGTAAAGAGCTTTATTTGTGAGGATTTGAAAGAGTAGTGTGAAGGGCCCTCCACTCTAAATCCTCTTCAACAACTCATCCTGCCTCGATGTGCCTTTAACACACACTCACACACACACACACCCATATGCATCAGTACCACCCTCACGTTCGTATGGCCTGACAGCCATGCTGCCTCGCAGTGAAAGGATGGAGACAGAGAGTAGAGATGTTGAGAAAATGAATGAGCAAGAATGCGGTAAAATGTTTCCTGAGGTAGACGAAGTTTTGTCAAAGAACGGAGAATGAAAAACAGGTTGATTTGCGAATTGAGGTGACAGCTAGAGCGTTAAAAACGAAGCTGACACATCAGCAAATATCCCTCCCTCTCGCTTATGGCTAACAGCACTTGACATGGCGTCAGGGGCGTGTGTGTTTGTGCATATGTGTGCGTGTGTGTTTAGTTAAGGGTCGTGGGAAGTAAAAGCAAACCGCAGCGTATCTATTTTCATGGACCATATGGAAATTCTGTTGTGTTTGTGTTCAAGTCGACAGATAACGGGCGACCCTAACGGTTTTGTGTGTGTAAGCTGAATGGTGTGTATGTGTGAAGCGGGAGGGCACTCTGACCCTAGGCATATGGACAGCCGATCTGGAGGAGGGCTCCCTCAAATGCACTCGCACCCCTGGGACTTTGATTTGTTAATGAATTGCTCTATTGACTTGAATCTTGGCTTGCATCATTAGAGAAAGACCAACAATGCCACTTTCTCTCTCGCCCTGTTTTAGTGCTGAAGTGTGTGTGTGTGAGAGAGAGAGGGTAGAGCAAACTATTGTGCAGGCGGTTTAAAACTTCACATTTGTCGCCTGCTTTAGTCTCTCGCTCTTTTTGGCTCAGGCTAATTTGTATTGTGAGGATATAAGACAACTCTCCAGTGTTCAGTGATGCGAAACAACAACCCACAATGCCCTTCAACCCCCCTCCCCTCCCCTCACCCTCTGTTCCCCCCTCCTTCCATCTCTCTCTCTCTCTCTCTCTCTCTCTCTCTCTCTCTCTCTCTCTCTCTCTCTCTCTCCCTTCCATCCAAATTTATTCAGGGCCCCTCCCGTGTTCATTAGCATGTTTGACAATGATGTTATTGTGCGGGTGATACCTGCTTTACAAGGGCCAGATTATTGTGTAGGGTTAGTGTTAACACAACAAGTACAAGCTCTTCTGTCTGAGGGACACACTGTCTGTCAACAGCCAGCAGCAGCTGTTCTATTGGGGGCACAACATAGCCTCTCTGTTTCTCGCTCACACACACATAATACTTCTGTTTTCAAAATTGTAACCGTCTAACATTGTGTATTAAATACATGCGAAACACCTTTTTCCAGACCAAAAATTTAAGGAACTACTTTTCTTTTATTTCTTCTTAAGTTGGTTTTATCATAGTAATCAGTGTTCAAATATGAACGTTTATGCATTATAGTCTCGCAGAAGGATTTCAGTACCACCCTCACTAGATATGCCTCCAGATCAGGTTTTATTTTTTTGTTTGTTTTTGGTTTGTTCCTCACGCATAGCGATGACATGGTATCAGAAGAATACAGTGCTAGGTACTATGTATGTGTGTTTTATTGTCTTTCTCAGTCAGTGGTTGTGGTTGTGAGTTTTCCAATTTACACTTTATCCACTCAGTCAAAACATTTTACTAAATGACCAAAAAAAAAAAAAAAAAAAAAAACTAAAGCAGGAGTAGAAAATGGCAAAATAATTGTATTTATATTTATGTGATAAATATCCTATTTATGAAATTTCTTTAAAAAAAAAAAAAACCAGGTAACACTTTACAATATGGTCCCATTAGTGAACATGAACTAGCAATGATCAATAGATTTATTTTACATGATTTATTCATCTTTGTTAACATTAGTTAATAAAAAAAATACAACTGCTCATTGTTAGTTCACGTCAGCTAAGGTCCATTAAACAATACTAACAGATACAACTTTTTGTATTTTAAGAATGTACTAGTAAATGTTCATCTTACATTAACTTTAAATTATTTTTTATTGTTAGTCCGGCTAACTAATGTAGTTAATTAATGTGTACTTTATTGTAAAGTGAATAGAATTTAATGGATCTAAATTACCATAACTGTTTTCAACATAAGATAATAAGATTTCTTGAGCAGCAAATCATATTGAGATGATTTCTTGAGGATCATGTGACACTGAAGACTTGAGTAGTGATGCTGAGAAATGAGAATTCAGCTTTAACATCATTTAACATCTCTTCATCTCTCTTAACAGCTTTTTGGTAGGGCTAGGGCCTTTCCTGACATTCAGTTGCTCGGTATCTTAAAGTAAGGTAGGTGTTATACCAGTCATATCTCTATAAGTGTATCCACACTGGTACACAAAGTGAGTGAAAACAGTCTTTTATCTAATCATGTTGAACTTGTGCTGACAACAGCAGACATGGTGGGTCTAAAAGACTCTTTTCTCCCCCCTCTTCCTCTGCCACAGTGGGCATTGTGTTCGAGTCAGTCAGGGAGCTCTTATCTAAAGTCACCTTGCAAAAGCCACAGGGGCTAGTCAGTGTCACACACACTTTACTGCAAAGAAAAAAAACAGAAAATATGACAGATGCTCTCAATCCCATTTTATTACATTTTTAACTTCTATGGAAAGGCTTGGGGCCACATTTGTTAAACAGGGCAAATTAGCGTGAGAGCGCAATCTCATAAATGCACGGATGGGAGTGTAAAGTTCTGAGCATGATCTCCTGAAGACGTGCAAATTAAAGAACACAGATGCAGCTGGGTCATTTCCATGAATCATGACCAAAGTAAATTTCCTAGCAACGCAAATTAGTGTCTGGTTTAAGACATGCCTGCGGTGGACATCCAACCCAGCCCATGTTCAAGTGTGATGTCAGAAGCCACGCCCATATCCAAACACATTGCGCCTCCTCATTAACTTGGAAACAGGTTGAAGCATCGAGAAGACAACCCTAACACTTATTATATATATATATACACATATTTATTTATTCTCATGTTTTTCATTTTATGAAGGACCACATTGAAACCCACACAAAACATACCCTGATGATAAAAAAATAAATAAAAATAAAAATACTGAAACCCACCTAGTGCTAATGTTTCACTGTGTGTCTTTAGTAAATCCTGACAGGATTTTTTAACGCCATAACAAGCTTTTTTTTTTTTTTTTTTTTTTTTTTTTTTTGCCAGCACAAGCTGTTAATAAATCTGGTTGCTTAAAATAGCACTGATTTGTGTACATTCATTAGTTTAACACATGCTTCATTATAAACTCTCTGAAGGGTGGTCACTTTTCAGATTGTCTGTGTCTGTACTTCCTAGCTTTAGCATAATGGCTGCTCACCTACCGTGCGGGCTTGGCAGGCTGTATATCCTGTCAGTGCAAGCAGGGGGTAACGGGCTCACTGTTAGGGTTTCCTGCCCACTGGTTCTGCTGAGCTCACACACAAATGTGTTACACATGTAAGAATACACACACAGCAATTGCACTAATACACATTGAAACAAAGAGAGTTTCATGTGCACACACACACACACACAGTGTACAGTCCTGCTGTGACTCCTCCTGATAGTGTTCCAGCTCTATTGTCTGTATAGAGGATATGTCTCTCTCACTCCCCTGGGCCTTGGCCCTGGACACACGGGGCATGACGCAAGTCTTATTCCCCCAGACCTCTGCCGCACCGGGCGGGGTTCCCCTGCCGGTCAGCTTTGGAGGGGCGTAGCTCCCCGAGGGGCCATAATTAGGAGGAACTGTACAGTAGCAGTTCTAAAATTAGTGTAATGGTACGGGGCAATATTTAGATCAATTCAAAAGTATTTACAGTATTATTGGCCTACTTTGACTCTTAGGAAGTATAATGTATTTTTTTGATATCATTGTTGTCAGACCTTATTGCTGTTTTCGAATATGGCATTAAAATGTAATCTTGACCAACAGAGATTTCATTTATTCGTCATTCAAGTTGTTAGATATGTACTACCATGGCTTGCCTGGGGGCATTACAAATATGACCACCAATGCTCATGAAACCCAAAACAAAGTTTTATTTAATTTTGACAGTGTAATGTGTGTTTAACATCATTGATGACAATGCTACCATTTGGTAATATTAATTGTAGGATAACACTATTTTATTTTTAGCTTTATTTATTTATTTATTTTTTTATTTTTTTTGTTGCTATTTTTATCTTCCGGTTAAAAATTTTCTCATGATGTGTCGCTTTCTTGTACTATATATACATATATATATATATATATATATATATATATATATATATATATACAGTATATTATATATATATATATATATATATATATATATATATACAGTATATATATATCACTGACTCATTGAGTACAAATGCAAACGGCTATGCATTTATTTGTGCATTAAATTCTAGCTGTCAAGGGAAATGTATGTAATTGTGAGCTTAGAAACCATATTTTTCAATTTGTTTTATTGTGTGTAATGGTCAATTGCAGCGTGAATTTGTGGGAAGCTTTGATGATTTTTTTTTTTTTTTTCTCAATGATAGCGAAATAATACTGTCTGAATTAGAAACCATTGTTGAGTTGTCAATCTTCCCTCTCTACTCCGGCTATTACCACAGCAACTTTTCTAGGATTTTTCTGACTGTTGTGACAATTACTGTAATTGGTGCTCAAACAAGGGGTTCCTCCACTCATAATATATACGTACGTAAAGGTGTAAAAGGCCGTGCTGTAAGTGAATAAGTCACGGGCGTTGTTTTAAGGCAGCATTTATTTTTGATATACAAAAATAATAATATTGTAAAATATGGTTTCAATTTGAAATAACTGTTTCTATTTTAATATACAGTATATTTCAAAAGGTAATGCATTAACTAACATGAACAGTGTTTTCTCTCTCTCTTTGTTTTTGTTCATTTGTTGTGGCTAGCAGGAAAGACCAATGTCCAGGTCAAAATGCTTATATGCAATCTGAGTGCACACCACAGCTGTGTGCAAGAGCTCAGACGGGTTTGATGGAGTTTCAGAAGAGGCTCCACAGGGGCCTCCAGCCTGTCAGTGTCTATGTCTCTGATTTTACACGCTGACCTGGACAAATGGTAAATTATACACTGTCAGCCCTTCACACCCATGCACCCTCTGATCTCAGACTGACTGCTGCCCCAGACCAGATAATAACAGTAATGCTCGGCATAAAAATTAGCCATGTTTCTTTATCAAGAGCTCTTTTTTGGGGGGAATATTTAATTGTGATAATTTATTAATGGCGTACGCTCTGAATGGGATGGGTGTGAGTGAGTGTGTGTGCGAGAGTGTGTTGGGGGGTTGGGTGACCCCTCACTATTGCACTTATATTGCACTTTGACATCCCTTCAAATTTACTTTGACAACATCCCATCTTCATTCTGTCACAATATGAATATGAAATGATTCCAGGCCAATTAAAAATGAATAGAGTCTATGACCTTTTGGCCTTTAGTGGTAGCTGGAAACTGTCTTGGGCCTGTCAGGGTGACATGGTGATGGCAGAGGCCTTTAACTATGACAGTCGTAAAAAATGTACAACATGGGGCTGTAAGAGTAACATGACACTTTTGTAAGCACTGAGGTGGCTAATTCTGTGTTTACATTGTCCCAAAGGTGAACAACCCAGTGTCACAGTACATAACCTACATAACATATCATATACACATAAACATATCAAAACAGCTTGGGTAACAGAAAAAAATAATAACAATAAATGTATCTAGGGAAACCAAAAGTAGCTCACCTATTCCCTTTATTTTCCATACATGAATCCTATAATTAATAACATGCCTCATATCATGATTTTTATATATTGGTTTATTATTATTTATATGCTGATTTTGAAGTAAAGATTTAAAAAAATGACTTAACAGACTCACAGTTGTTACTGTTGTAATTTTAGATATATTTATTAAAATATCACATAATCTTTGTGCTGTTGGAGGTCTAAAACTCTAAAAAAAAAATAATTGATATTATTTTGATAAAAAAAATAAAACCGGCAAGTTGTTTGGCTTCAAGCACATCTCTGCTTCTATAAGTCAGACCACACATACAGTAATAAAAGTACACTGATTTCTTACCACATTTAGAGAATGACTGACTGTAGGCCAATGATCACCCTTCATTACCCATAATTCCCTTGGCTTTATAAGACACAGAGCAGATATGCCTGATTTGCTGCAGTCTGTTCTGTCTTTCACTCTCCCACAGCTCAATTGTCTGTGGCAGGATGGAAGTTTTCCGCTCCAGTCTATGGAGTCTGTCATTCTAACGGCACATTAGCAGTTGCGTTTCATTCTGCCCACTGCTGCGCTCGTAGGAATCACAGTTTTTATCACGTTTATGTCTGAGCGTGGCATCTGCTGAGAAAGACATTTGTCATTTGTGAGCCTTTTCATGATACACTCACTCACTCACTCATTCGTATCCCTCCCTCACTCTCTGTTTGTGTCTCCTGTCTCTCGCTCTCCTTTAAAATGTCAGCGTCTAAGCAGGCCGCAGCCTAAGCCAGACGTGTTTGAAGTGAGGGGAGCTGAAGTCCAAGCCCATTAGAATAATCTGAATGCTGTGGTTTGATTAATGTGACTGCTACTGTGCTGTTGTGCTACTGTAGAATGAAGTCGCTGGAATTGGACTGTACATTAGAGACGTGCTTTGATCTGAGAGCTATCAACAAAGACCACACTGGGCTGTCAAACTTTATCACATGCTCAAAGACATCAATTAAATCCAAATGCAAAATTATAACATGCTGTTTTTCTGCTAGGAACAGCCAAATGTGACTCACAAAAAAAAGCCATTTATTTGTTTAGTTTGATCTTTTGTAGTCCACTTGATCCCGACAAAGGAAAAAAAGATTAATAGTACCATTAGCCCCTGGTCATGGTCTCCATGAGTCTGTCCACTGAGGTAAAGCTCAGTCAGTGAAAGACACAGCCCAGACTCTCACAGGAACAGGAACGCTGACATTTTCATTAAAAGGTCAGAGCTCTCCAACTGATATGCTTTTATTTTAAAGTCAGATCATAGTGGCAAACACCATAGATGTGAACTTGAGAGAGTCAGAGGAGCTGGAAAGGTCTAATGAGATCAAGGCCAGAGCAGACAACCCGCTTCATGGATCTACCTGTGCGGCATACTGGTTAAAACACAAGGTCTCATGCAAAATTGAAGACAAGAGTAAACAATCAAACCTCAGTAGTGATGTTGTGCCTACAGCAAGGACAGCTATTTCTAAGTGTTGGCTGGTTTAAGGAGATTTCAAAATCATAGAAAAGACTTAATTGTGGATAAATAGAGCAGCAAATGAAATTCAGAGTGTTACGCCTCTGTAAATTGACTTAAAAGAAGTCCTCATTTAGAGCTGCAAATCTGCAGCTGGAAAATGTTCTCTGAAAAAGGATTAATATAATTTGGTAATCATTTAAATACCAGTAAGGACCCACAGTGTATCTGTTCAGCATAAAATAATTTGAAGTGTAAATTAAATAGCTTATTATTCCTTTCTCCTTTTCCCTCAGGGACTTTTTTGCTCTTAACTTTTTTCCTCTTTCTCTTTAGTATGGGCAGTCATTTCTTTAGAGGATATAAAATTATAAAAGAACGCTATGCTTTTCTTCGGGAGATGAATATCTGATTTTTTTTTTTTTTTCAGTCTTCTATCATACATCACTAAGGCCACATTTACAGTGCCTGCCTTGATGCCCAATTCTGATTTCTTGACTATATCCATTTTTTTTTTTTTTTTTTTTTTTTTTGATGACCAGCTTACATCTTTTAAAAGTGACCCATATCCGATATCCGCATTTACACTATAAACTAGGCGAAAAACTCAAGGTACACCTGGAAAAGCTTTGGTCGAAAAGAAGTGAAAATGGCACAATTTGCAATGGACTAAATGGATCTTGCAGACTAAATGATAATAAAATCTTTAAAGCGCCATCTTTAAAGCTCAGCAAAACTTTGGGTTGAGCCTTCGGTCCCCATTGCGTCACTGAAAAGAGTCATGATTGCAGTTGGTGTCCATCTGAGTAGATGTCATGTGCCACAGGCACTTTTTCAATAACATCCGATTCATATCGATTTATTTCCACGTATGAATTAGGCCTGAAACTGATCTGAGAATATCGGAATCCATATGTTTTTGTTTTTTCCTGCTTACACATTCGTGGATCATATCCAATCTGTGCCACATGTGCCACACAAAATAAATAAATAAATGTGAATTGTGTCACTTGATACAAGTAATGTAAATGTAGCCTTAGAGATAGAGCATGTCTTCATATTCTTAGGATTACGATTTCAGTCGGTTCTTCTCATTATAAATGTTTTGATGAATCAGTTATGATAGGCATAATGAAATTTAAAAGAAGTGATTGTTAAGCCAAATCAAAAGCTTGATTGCTCTGCCTCAGACAGCTTTATTCATGCTTTTCCACCCAATATTGTCAATGTTGTGAAAACTAAATCTTGCTAAGAGTTTTTGTGTAGGAACTATGCTGTAATTGACATTAATTCATTATATATGTGATTAAACACACACTATAGAGTTAATGTTATATTTATCGTCCTTGGTATGTATGAGCCTTGAGCTCTGATTGTGGAATTAAATTGCTCATGAAAAATCTTGTGGAATTTACATAAAGGACATGGTGCATTTTACATTAGATATATTGTTAAACTCATTCTTTTTTTAACTATACAATAATATAACTATACTAAACAAATTGAATGTGTTAAATTGACAATTCTAGTGGAATCTACATAGAAGGCAGTGTAAATTAAAGGTATAGCGGAGGATTTTCTTTTTCCGGGTGGGTAGTCTATACTATTGGTCCACCTAAGTGTCAATCATTCTGGTGATATGTTTACGTAAGGCCGTCGTACGTGCTCATCCCTGTGTAGTTTCAACGCATTCTCACCCCAAGGCGTCACCTTTGACCATGCTTCAATATTTGACGTTTTAGGCGCCCTTTAGCGTCACTTACATGACGCGATCCTACGGCGTCATCTAACTGACGCTAAAGGAAAGCGTCAGTTAGAGGACGCGGTTAGGTTTAGGTGTGGGGTGGGGGTAGGGTACACGCGATCCTAGGGCGTCATCTAACTGACGCTAAAGGGCGCCTAAAGCGTCAGATATTGAAGCATGTCCAAATGCTTCCCAAGGCGTCAGTTAGGTGACGCCTTGGGAGTGAGAATGGGCTGGTAGTTTTCACTTTCAAGTGTATTAGCCTATGTCAGAGTTACCGTTTTAGCCATTCCTTTTGGCTGAGGGTCGAAAGAGAAAAAATTGATACAAAGTTTATGATAAGAAGAGAAAGGCCGCAGAATATAGAAACAAGACCAGAGTGATTTTGGGTGAATATCACACGCTGGCGTGCGCTAAAAGCACAGGTTGGGCTTCTCACTGATGCCGCAGTCGCAAAGATTCTACCAGACAGGTAAAGTTTGTCATACTATTTGGAGAAATCCATTTAAAATCACTAGTAAATGTTAATGCAAGCTACTTAGCAATGCTAGCCCTGGCACAAGTCATGCACCGCATAGACACGGTAAACATCTCTCAATTTGTCTAAAGTAGCCTTTTGACCAAATGGTAAATGGTATCACGCTGAAATATTCTAAAACCTTGTGTGTTCATGTGTTCATATTCTAAAACCTTTTGTTTATTTTTAGGCAAATGCAACAAGCTAACTTCTCCATTACATATGCAACTATGTATAAAAATAACGTATTAATACCTACGTATTAACAATGAGACATATTAGGTTAAGGACCAACGTAATAGCACTGCTTATATGTTGCCATGTAACGTAATTGCGATTTGCAAAATAGTTTCCTCAGAACGTATTTCGTGTGATACAGGGTTGCAACTATCATGTCTTGAGTCCTCGATCACTCAATCGATCAGTATAATAAGTAATTAAAACACGGAAGGGCATTTGGCATGTTATCTTTTTTATGAATGTTTTTGAGTTAGTTTATAATTTGCAACATAATTGTGCAAGGCGTAATAGGCGTTCCCTCTCGGGAGCAAGAGTGGAGTGTTGTGTTTGTGCATGTGCATTTTTTTTAAAAAATGGAGAGGGTGGGTCTTCTCTAAAATTCGGAAAGATCCTCCGCTATAACTAAATGCAGCCAAGTGCTTCATAGTCTGATACTGTAAATAATGTAGCATTTTTGGTGGGCTCTATACATACTGTTACGAATCAGAGAAAGGAAACCAACAGCACAAACTTGAGAAAGCTACTGTAACACACAAGTGTGTGGTGTTGAGTGACTGAGTGAAACAGACAGATACAAGCAGACAGAGAGGGCTTCAGACTGTTTGGGGTAACTGCATGGCAGATATTAGAGGTGTGTGTGTGTGTGTTTATGAATGTGTAAGACGATTTGGTCCTGACAGCTGCGTGGGCCCCTGTAATGCCTCCTCTTGGTGGAGGCCAAGGCCCCTGTCCTGCTGTCAGTGAACCTATCAGCTTTCATGGATCATCTCTTATCTGCTGAATCTGGCACTGACCAAAGTGCACTGCCATGGTTCACACAATGTACAAATACGTCTTCTCGATGTATCTCTGCCTTTATTATTGGCACTTAATATGTGCGACCCAAAGTAGCAGATAAAAAAAAAATTGATGAAATGAAAAAAAATAAAAAAGTAAAAAACAAACAAAACAAAGGAATTGAGAGAGGAAAATGAGCAAAGTTCAGTAGGACAGAGACATTCACAGAGCTATACAGCCAGTCAGTGTATGTGTTTGTGTGTTTTGTCTGTTTGGACAGATGCACAGACCCATCTTTGGGTTTCTGTCAGTGATCAAAGTGAGTGTTGATGTGGAACAGATTCATGGGCAATGTCTTATCAGCTTGTGCTTTAGCCCCCATCCATCAGGCCCAGCTCTGCACCCTTTCCCCCCACCCTGACAGCACCCTAAACAGCCTGCATTAATCACCACACATCCCTCAATCCGCACCCTCCTCCGCCCAGGCCAGGTGTCCTCCCCTGGGGAGATAGGACAGGCTCAGTCTCGGAGGATGGATGAGGACAGGGTTCGGTATCAGCCGAGCCTCAAAGGGAGAACGCTGGTGTGAGGTTTTGGGGTCGAGGGCATGCGTCAGCTCCTATGTGAAGAGTGTTGTTATGGTTGGAATCAGCATTTGCAGACAACAAGGCACACTCATACACATTCCCGATACCTCTTCTTCACAGATACCCATAACCCCAAATAAAAAAATCTGTACAACTTAATGATCATTAACACATGTAGACTGTCACACACCTGAGAGTTCTTGATGATGATGTTCCTTCTGCCTTGTGAAGATGCCAATAATTAATGATTTACATCGAGAGTGAGTGGACATTACAATGGTAAACTGACTGAGACGTTTTCAGAAAGTGAACCAGACAAACATCTGTTTGCAACTTGTGATGATAGTATGGCTATCTCATTCTTAAACTGGACTGTTCTCTGCCTATCAGTCTCTGGTATATGTGCTTTGCCTTAATACAAAAGCCAGATGACACTTGATTCAGACATAATCATCACCAAGTGTGAATTTCTTACAGCTGATCATTTAATTTAAGTCTATTCTAGCCTTTTTTTTTTTTTTTTTGCTGTGAGTACCGTGAGATTTCTTTACGATCACTTTTAATACATTTCTGAAGAATATAATTTTTTTGGTAACACTTTACAATAAGGTTCATTTATTAAACATTAGTGCATGCATTAACTAATATGAACTAACCATTTATTACTATATTTGTTATTCTTTGTTAACGATAGTTAATACAAATCTAGCTGTTCATTGTTTGTTCATGTTAGTTCACAGTGCATTAACTAATGTTAACAAGATTCAACGCATTCTCACCCCAAGGCGTCACCTTTGACCATGCTTCAATATTTGACGTTTTAGGCGCCCTTTAGCGTCACTTACATGACGCGATCCTACGGCGTCATCTAACTGACGCTAAAGGAAAGCGTCAGTTAGAGGACGCGGTTAGGTTTAGGTGTGGGTTGGGGGTAGGGTACACGCGATCCTAGGGCGTCATCTAACTGACGCTAAAGGGCGCCTAAAGCGTCAGATATTGAAGCATGTCCAAATGCTTCCCAAGGCGTCAGTTAGGTGACGCCTTGGGAGTGAGAATGGGCTGCAAGATTTTAATAAAGTATTAGTAAATGTTGAAATTAACATTACCAAAGATTAACAAATGCGGAAGAAGTATTGTTCATTCTTTGTTAATGTTAACTAATGTAGTAACTAATGAACCTTATTGTAAAGTGTTACCATTTTTTTTATTCCCACAGTAAAGACCTCTGCAGTGAATACTTGTCTGTTACTGTTTAATAAACAGTCATTTGGTTAAGCATACTCTCCCCACTCTGCGTCCATCTCCTGCTTACCTTTCTATTCATATGTGATGTCTTACATCACATTAAAAACGGTACACCCTTCATATGAATCTGAAGTACATCTGGTAAGATTTACACTGTGTGATTCTCTGAGATAATAATCAGTCTTTCTCATGACAGCCTTATTTATAATATTCACACAGGTTAGGTCTCACCACTCGGGTGTGTTAAGACTCAACTCTAAAAGCCTCGTGCATGAAAATGAAATATAACTACGCCTCACTGACCAGGTCAAGAACCTAATTTCCGTTGGACTCCTAAAGGGGCAGTTTGACCAATTTGACTTGAGAAAATGTTTGTAGACTGTATGTGTGAGTGAATGAGAGAGAGGGCGAGAGAGAAAGAGAGAGAAAGAGGGGGGAGGGGGGCAGACGTGGGGTGATCAACCTGGGCCCTCTGTATTTATGATGCACTTTTGTGAATACATTACAGCTGTCATGATGAAATAAGTGACATACTTACACACTGTTCGAGCTCTCTGGGGAGGAGAACAGAAGGAGGGGGGAGGGGAGATAAGAGAGGAGGTAATTAATACATTCATCTTTTTTACGATATCATTTTTCAGACGTATATGATCACAATGTAAATTAGAAGTAAGGAGGGACCAGAGGAGAAATGGAATTCATTTGCAGCAGGTCAATCGGCCGACAATGGGCGGCAAGAGAGGCCAGAGGTAATTTATTGAGCAGTTTGCAGCCTCCGTTTACCCGCTCTCTCTCTCTCCTCTCTCTCTCTCTCTCTCTCTCTCTCTCTCTCTCTCTCTGCACCTGGCTGCTGCTTTTCTGTCTTTCAGTCCCACTCCCAGATGTTGATGTTCTCCTCTGGAGATAAGACTATGTGCTCAAATGAGCTCAATTTAGCCCATATGAAGGGATGAGGAGTGAAAAAGAGAGAGGAAAAAAGCAAACACGGCTCTCTTATGACTTCTAATGGCATTCTATGGATTATTGATTTTTGATTTGGTTTTCTGTGCGTGGCAGGAGCCCTGTTTTAGCGGCACCATTAGCTCCATAACGATTAGAGACAAAAAGTTAATTATGTAATTATAGAGGCAATATCGGGGCGGCCTGCCTGGCTCTTCCCAGGTCCTTTTAAACATTATCTCCTGCTTGCACATCGGAACAGACGGAATGTGAGACTTGGAGATTAACGCCTTGGAAAGCAGATGCAGTATTTAATTCTCCCCGAACCACGACAGCCTGGGAAACCATTAACCAATCATAACATTCACCTATTTCAGGCTCAACAGAAAGAGAGTGAGAGCACTCCACTGCCAAGCTTTTTCAGTTTTTATTGACTGTAACGGCTCCCCCCGCCTGCAGGCACAGATGAATAAAATGGTTAAATGGGGTCCTGCAATCTGTCAGAGAATGAAAAGTTGGAGTGGGTGAAATGAAGTAAAGAGGAAACGTAAAACGGCAGGTGGGCGGCAGAGATGCGCCGTCTCTGATATGACTCGCCCTCGGAGAGGAAGCTGAATAAACACTGAACCTCTGAGATTCATCCAGATGTGATTTTTTTTTTTTTTTTTTTTTTTTCACATCGGTGTGATTCCCAATGATGAGAAGAAACACTATGTATAGAAGTTTCTAAATTAAGTCTGCTTTAAAAGAACGGAAACACTGGATGTAGAGGTCCGAGTCATGCATCTTTATTTACCGGCACGAGACTCGTGTGTCCAAGCGCTTGACCATGATACATACACGTACACAGATGCATGAGATGTCTGAGATGTGCTTGTTATGATTTATCTCTGGTATTATTAATATGGTCAAAAGGAGAATATTTATTTAATGTAACAGGCTGAAGATGGTGCTAATGGCCCTTGAGAGAGGTCAGGATGTCACAGGCTTATATTAACAAGCACTTTGGTTGAGACAGATGAATTGGCAAGTTCATTTGGTTAGTGGGATCGCCAAGGCAGAGAACATGTGTGTGTTTTGGCGCACAATCTACAATTAGTACACTTGACGATTACCATGTATGTTGTCATATTTTTGCTTTGATCTAAAGATCAACAGCCACCAAATTACATTAAGCATTGATTCATTTTCTCAAATGGGTGAAACTCAATTCTG
Source organism: Pimephales promelas (assembly GCF_016745375.1). The sequence goes on along the minus strand of NW_024121111.1, from coordinate 12,646,170 downwards.
AATATGTCTTTGCATTGTGCCCAGAAACCAAAGTGAGTGAAGAATTTGGATACCAACGCATTCTCACCCCAAGGCGTCACCTTTGACCATGCTTCAATATTTGACGCTTTAGGCGCCCTTTGGCGTCAGTTACATGACGCGATCCTACGGCGTCAGCTAACTGACGCGAAAGGAAAAGCGTCAGTTGGATGACGCGGGTAGGTTTAGGTCTGGGGTAGGGGTAGGGTTACACGCGATCCTAGGGCGTCACCTAACTGACGCTAAAGGGCGCCTAAAGCGTCAGATATTAAAGCATGGTCAAAATGCTTCCCAAGGCGTCTGTTCGGTGACGCCTTGGGGCTGAGAATGGGCTGTGGATACCTGGTTGACTGCTATTTTTAACACAGTCTCATCCCAAAAAGTCATATAACTGACGTTTTGGGACGTATTTTGACCATACGTCAATATCCGCCTTTTTAGGGCCCCCTTAAACGTCGCTAGATGGCGATCCCTGGCCGTCATACAACTGACGCTTTACCTTTAACGTCAGGAAGGTGACGGGTTAGGTTTAGGGTTAGGTTTAGGTATGGGGTACAGTTAGGATCCCATAACCTAATCTACCGACGTTTAAGGGGGCCCTAAAAAGGCGAATATTGACGTATGGTCAAAAGACGTCCCAAAACGTCAGTTATATGACGTCTTGGGATGAGACCGGGTTGCTATTTTCCACAGGGACAGACGATTAGTTTATTCCTGATAGCTTAAGCTGGATTTGTGCCTCAGTGCCTTTCCCTGCAACCCTGTTCCGAATAAGATATCTGCCTGTATACCTGGTAATATGGTGTTAACAACTGCTGTCACAACTCAAAATATGGAGTATCTACAATTGAATTTTTCATTGTTCATTGCACATCCATCAACAAACCCGGCCCACACATAAAACATGCAAACAAATATATGGGGGCATGTTAAATAGGTTATATAACACATTTGTAATTAAAGCAGGTCAGAATTGATTTCCAATTCAATTTCAGAATTTAAAGCGAGGTAAAAAAAGGAATGTGGAATTGCAAAATGGATTGAACAGAAATGACTCCTGAAATTCAGGTTTTAAGACCAAGGTGGAAGAATGCCACCACCTGATGAATTCATTAATTCCTCAACTTCCTGTGGAGACTGGAGAGTTCAATTCAAATTTAAAATTTTATAAAAGTCTTGACTGATGTAACCTGATATGATTCATACTTTATCTTTGTTGTTTTATTTTAAACCCGTGGTAAAATCTGGCACCTAATTTCTATGTTGCAACAAAGTTGCAATACCTTTCTATCCAATGTGATGAGTCGTCATTGCTCTTACATCAGACCAGGGGCTTCATCCTCTCTTCCCTCTCTGACAACTTCCTGTTGCTCTCCATCAAATCGGGCTGAGCCGACCACACTGTCTGACACATCTTGACACATTGAGAGCTAATTACAGAACAAATAATTAACCTGACAACATGGCACAGAAACAATGACACACTCTCAAGATGGCTGTCTCTGGCCTTGATGGATGACTTAAAATAGATCTATCTGCTGAAAATGACCTCCCACATACACTGCCGAAATCCACGTTGACAAACTGAAACTATTACAAGAAAATGATGCACTATTTTTGGTATGAACTGTCTACTCACCGACATAATGACATGTAAATAAATACACATACACACTGAAGGTTATTCATTATGTGCTCCTCTCTCTCTCTCTCTCTCTAGTAGGGTAGGAAGGGAGGGTTCACCTACACCCGAAAGATATATTTTTTTAACCTAGTTTTTTGTAATCCTTAAGGTGTCTAGAAAAGGAATTTTGATGTTCCCCGCGCAAATTTTTGTCCCATATGTGATTTTTTGTATCATCTTTTGTGTCCGTGCTTGATTTTTGGCTGCGGAAAATGAAAACTTTAAACCTACATAGAATCTGAACAATACATCCTACAGACACAATCTACCCCGTTTTCTCTTCGTCTTTGCATGAGGAATTGATAGATATGAGGATTGTCTTGATTAGATGATGTATAGTGCATAAAAACTCAAATAAACACCAAAAAATGTCAAAAAATGGTGAAATTAGATCACTGGAACTCCTCCCCTATGGACCCTTCTGATATATGTTTTCTAACTTTTGTATTTTTACAGTCTTTAGGATGTCTAAGAAGCAAATGTTGATATCCCCACCTGAAATATTGTCACATGTATGTATTTTCTGGCTATATTGGTTGCCACCCTGGTATCCAAAAAAGCACATATAGGCAGTCTGTTTTTCTCCTTTAGTTTTCGATTTGATAAATCTCCTCCATTTTTCATAACTGGCTATGTAAATTATTGTTGAGCACATGTTGAGCTTGTTCCCAATGTTCACTTGTTGCACATTAAAAATATAACATAGATATTTTAATTAAATAATACATTTTAAGATACAACGTGTTCAAAAATATGCATTAATTAAAAATCACATCATGTAATTAGGATTCACTGGTAATGTGAGGTTTATTTAACATACATTTTTACAACTAACTACACAAATACATAGCCTACACCATGCACCAACACACAATTAGAAAGGTCTTTCTTGGTGAAGAGCATTTAGCGTTATGGAAGCCCACATTAACTGGCAGATAATGGTCTCTCCAGATTTCTGTTAAGTTGAAAAAAAATGTTATGCTTAATAATTAATTAATTATACTTTCATTATTATTACTATTACTACTGGTGAGGGAATGTGTTTCATCTCGAGTGGGACAATCTGAACAAAATAACAACAAACATTCATGGCTCAAGTGTGGTGAACTGGACCGGTGGGATCATGATACAGGAGGTGAAACCTGAATTTGATGCCCCCAACTCTCTGGAAATTCCACGAATGCTCCCACTCTACGAGTGGAACAAGACGCGCTCCCTTATGGTAGATATACCTGAGACCCTAAATTCATCATCAAGTCATGATTAGATGATGTATAGTGCATAAACACTCAAATGAACACCAAAAAATGTACAAATAAATTGTGACATTGGATCACTGGAACTCCTGCCCTCAGGACCCTATTGATATATGTTTTCTAACCTTTGTACTTTTACAGTCTTTATGATGTCTAAGAAGCTAATGTTGATGATCCCCACCTGAAACATGTTGGTCCAAATGAACATCTCCCATAATAAGTAGATACTATTCAAACCATTATATTGGTGTTATATTTATTGAAACAAAACAGAAAACCACTCATATATTCAAATACTGTATGTGTAATGTATATATGAAGAGTTCAGATGCAAAAGCCTCTAAGTGCCATTTGAAATGTGGTTCTAGAATGACCATTTTTATCAAGCTTGTGTATTTAAGTTCAGTAATTTCACTTAAATGACCATTAATAGGTAATCTTCATTGCCATTTAAGTGAAATTACTGAACTTAAATATACAAGCTTGATAAAAATGATAATTTTAGAAGAAAATTTCAAATGGCACTTAGGCTTTTGCATCTGAACTCTTCATATAGGGTATAACAAATCCCCATTAGAATAAACTGAAATAGAAAAAAAGTGATTCTAATCAACCCCTCCTTGCACTGCCACCTTAACGTGGTGGAGGGGTTTGAGTACCCGAACGACCCTATGAGCTATGTTGTCCGGGGCTATATGCCCCTGGTAGGGTCTCCCAAGGCAAACCGGTCCTAGGCGACTGGTCAGACCAAGAACGGTTCAAAAAACCTTATGAGTGAAGTGAAAACAAGGACAGCCGGGGCCCCACCTTGGAGCCAGTATGTGAGCGCCTGGTGGCAGGGCCTCCCACACGGTGTCCGGCAGGGCTCAGTCCGAAGAAGCAACGTGGGGCCTCCTTCCCGTGGGCTCACCACCTTCAGGAGGGACCGTAAGGGGCCTGTGCTGAGAGGATCGGGCGGCAGTCGAAGGCGGGGGCCTCAACAACCCGATCCCTGGACATGGAAACTAGCTCTAGGGACAGAATGGCCCCCCTGACCTGAACCCGAGTAGTGTTCAGTTATTGGACTTCTGTGCTAGTCACAGTTTGTCCACAACGAACACTATCTTCAAGCAAAAGGGTGTCCATCAGTGCATGCAGCACCTGAACACCCTAGGGCGTAGGTCGATGATCGACTTTGTGGACGTTTCATCTGACTGCAGCCGTATGTCTTGGACACTTGGGTGAAGAGAGGGGCAGAGCTGTCAACAGATCACAACCTGGTGGTGAGTTGGATCAGATGGTGGGAGAGGAAGCTAAACAGACTCGGCAGACCCAAGCGTACTGTAAGGGTCTGCTGGAAACGTTTGGCAGAGATCTTCAACTCCCACCTCTGGAGGAGCCTCGACCAGATCCCGAGGGAGGCTGTAGATATTGAGTCCGAGTGGACCATGTTCTCTACCTACATTGTCGAAGCGGCTGCTCAGAGTTGCAGCCGTAAGGTCTCCGGTGCCTATCGAGGCGGCAATCCCGGAACCCGGTGGTGGACACAGGAAGTAAAGTATGCCGTCAAGCTGAAGAAGGAGGCCTATGGGGCCTGGCTGGCTTGTGGAACTCCTGAGGCAGCTGACTGGTACCGACAGGCCAAGCGGACTCCAGCCCGGGTGGTTGTGGAGGCAAAAACTCGGGCCTGGGAGTAGTGCACTTTTATGATGGATAGATGCACTTTTATGATGGATAGATGAACTTTTATGATGGACAGATGCACTTTTATGATGGATAGATGCACTTTTATGATGGACAGATGCACTTTTATGATGGACAGATGCACTTTTATGATGGATAGATGAACTTTTATGATGGACAGATGCACTTTTATGATGGATAGATGAACTTTTATGATGGACAGATGCACTTTTATGATGGATAGATGCACTTTTATGATGGACAGATGCACTTTTATGATGGATAGATGCACTTTTATGATGGACAGATGCACTTTTATGATGGACAGATGAACTTTTATGATGGACAGATGCACTTTTATGATGGACAGATGCACTTTTATGATGGATAGATGCACTTTTATGATGGACAGATGCACTTTTATGATGGACAGATGCACTTTTATGATGGACAGATGCACTTTTATGATTGATAGATGCACTTTTATGATGGACAGATGCACTTTTATGATGAACAGATGCACTTTTATGATGATAGATGCACTTTTATGATGGACAGATGCACTTTTATGATGGACAGATGCACTTTTATGATGGATAGATGCACTTTTATGATGGACAGATGCACTTTTATGATGGACAGATGCACTTTTATGATGGATAGATGCACTTTTATGATGGATAGATGCACTTTTATGATGGACAGATGCACTTTTATGATGGATAGATGCACTTTTATGATGGACAGATGCACTTTTATGATGGACAGATGCACTTTTATGATGGATAGATGCACTTTTATGATGGATAGATGCACTTTTATGATGGACAGATGCACTTTTATGATGGACAGATGCACTTTTATGATGGATAGATGCACTTTTATGATGGACAGATGCACTTTTATGATGGACAGATGCACTTATATGATGGATAGATGCACTTTTATGATGGATAGATGCACTTTTATGATGGATAGATGCACTTTTATGATGGATAGATGCACTTTTATGATGGACAGATGCACTTTTATGATGGATAGATGCACTTTTATGATGGACAGATGCACTTTTATGATGGACAGATGCACTTTTATGATGGATAGATGAACTTTTATGATGGACAGATGCACTTTTATGATGGATAGATGAACTTTTATGATGGACAGATGCACTTTTATGATGGATAGATGCACTTTTATGATGGACAGATGCACTTTTATGATGGATAGATGCACTTTTATGATGGACAGATGCACTTTTATGATGGACAGATGAACTTTTATGATGGACAGATGCACTTTTATGATGGACAGATGCACTTTTATGATGGATAGATGCACTTTTATGATGGACAGATGCACTTTTATGATGGACAGATGCACTTTTATGATGGACAGATGCACTTTTATGATGGATAGATGCACTTTTATGATGGACAGATGCACTTTTATGATGGACAGATGCACTTTTATGATGGATAGATGCACTTTTATGATGGACAGATGCACTTTTATGATGGACAGATGCACTTTTATGATGGATAGATGCACTTTTATGATGGACAGATGCACTTTTATGATGGACAGATGCACTTATATGATGGATAGATGCACTTTTATGATGGATAGATGCACTTTTATGATGGACAGATGCACTTTTATGATGGATAGATGCGCTTTTATGATGGACAGATGCACATTTATGATGGACAGATGCACTTATGTGATGGATAGATGCACTTTTATGATGGATAGATGCACTTTTATGATGGACAGATGCACTTTTATGATGGACAGATGCACTTTTATGATGGATAGATGCACTTTTATGATGGACAGATGCACTTTTATGATGGACAGATGCACTTTATGATGGATAGATGCACTTTTATGATGGATAGATGCACTTTTATGATGGATAGATGCACTTTTATGATGGACAGATGCACTTTTATGATGGACAGATGCACTTTTATGATGGATAGATGCACTTTTATGATGGACAGATGCACTTTTATGATGGATAGATGCACTTTTATGATGGACAGATGCACTTTTATGATGGATAGATGCACTTTTATGATGGACAGATGCACTTTTATGATGGACAGATGCACTTTTATGATGGATAGATGCACTTTTATGATGGACAGATGCACTTTTATGATGGATAGATGCACTTTTATGATGGACAGATGCACTTTTATGATGGACAGATGCACTTTTATGATGGATAGATGCACTTTTATGATGGACAGATGCACTTTTATGATGGATAGATGCACTTTTATGATGGACAGATGCACTTTTATGATGGACAGATGCACTTTTATGATGGATAGATGCACTTTTATGATGGACAGATGCACTTTTATGATGGATAGATGCACTTTTATGATGGATAGATGCACTTTTATGATGGACAGATGCACTTTTATGATGGACAGATGCACTTTTATGATGGATAGATGCACTTTTATGATGGACAGATGCACTTTTATGATGGATAGATGCACTTTTATGATGGACAGATGCACTTTTATGATGGATAGATGCACTTTTATGATGGACAGATGCACTTTTATGATGGACAGATGCACTTTTATGATGGACAGATGCACTTTTATGATGGATAGATGCACTTTTATGATGGACAGATGCACTTTTATGATGGACAGATGCACTTTTATGATGGATAGATGCACTTTTATGATGGACAGATGCACTTTTATGATGGACAGATGCACTTTTATGATGGATAGATGCACTTTTATGATGGACAGATGCACTTTTATGATGGACAGATGCACTTTTATGATGGACAGATGCACTTTTATGATGGACAGATGCACTTTTATGATGGACAGATGCACTTTTATGATGGATAGATGCACTTTTATGATGGATAGATGCACTTTTATGATGGACAGATGCACTTTTATGATGGATAGATGCACTTTTATGATGGACAGATGCACTTTTATGATGGACAGATGCACTTATGATGGATAGATGCACTTTTATGATGGATAGATGCACTTTTATGATGGACAGATGCACTTTTATGATGGACAGATGCACTTTTATGATGGATAGATGCACTTTTATGATGGACAGATGCACTTTTATGATGGACAGATGCACTTTTATGATGGATAGATGCACTTTTATGATGGATAGATGCACTTTTATGATGGACAGATGCACTTTTATGATGGACAGATGCACTTTTATGATGGATAGATGCACTTTTATGATGGACAGATGCACTTTTATGATGGATAGATGCACTTTTATGATGGACAGATGCACTTTTATGATGGATAGATGCACTTTTATGATGGACAGATGCACTTTTATGATGGATAGATGCACTTTTATGATGGACAGATGCACTTTTATGATGGATAGATGCACTTTTATGATGGACAGATGCACTTTTATGATGGATAGATGCACTTTTATGATGGATAGATGCACTTTTATGATGGACAGATGCACTTTTATGATGGACAGATGCACTTTTATGATGGACAGATGCACTTTTATGATGGATAGATGCACTTTTATGATGGACAGATGCACTTTATGATGGACAGATGCACTTTTATGATGGATAGATGCACTTTTATGATGGACAGATGCACTTTTATGATGGACAGATGCACTTTTATGATGATAGATGCACTTTTATGATGGACAGATGCACTTTTATGATGGACAGATGCACTTTTATGATGGATAGATGCACTTTTATGATGGACAGATGCACTTTTATGATGGACAGATGCACTTTGTGATGGATAGATGCACTTTTATGATGGATAGATGCACTTTTATGATGGACAGATGCACTTTTATGATGGACAGATGCACTTTTATGATTGATAGATGCACATTTATGATGGACAGATGCACTTTTATGATGAACAGATGCACTTTTATGATGGATAGAGATGCACTTTTATGATGGACAGATGCACTTTTATGATGGACAGATGCACTTTTATGATGGATAGATGCACTTTTATGATGGACAGATGCACTTTTATGATGGATAGATGCACTTTTATGATGGACAGATGCACTTTTATGATGGACAGATGCACTTTTATGATTGATAGATGCACTTTTATGATGGACAGATGCACTTTTATGATGGACAGATGCACTTTTATGATTGATAGATGCACTTTTATGATGGATAGATGCACTTTTATGATGGACAGATGCACTTATGATGGATAGATGCACTTTTATGATGGATAGATGCACTTTTATGATGGACAGATGCACTTTTATGATGGACAGATGCACTTTTATGATGGATAGATGAACTTTTATGATGGACAGATGCACTTTATGATGGATAGATGCACTTTTATGATGGACAGATGCACTTTTATGATGGATAGATGCACTTTATGATGGACAGATGCACTTTATGATGGACAGATGCACTTTTATGATGGATAGATGCACTTTTATGATGGACAGATGCACTTTTATGATGGATGGATGCACTTTTATGATGGATAGATGCACTTTTATGATGGACAGATGACTTTTATGATGGACAGATGCACTTTTATGATGGACAGATGCACTTTTATGATGGATAGATGCACTTTTATGATGGACAGATGCACTTTTATGATGGACAGATGCACTTTTATGATGGATAGATGCACATTTATGATGGACAGATGCACTTTTATGATGAACAGATGCACTTTTATGATGATAGATGCACTTTTATGATGGACAGATGCACTTTTATGATGGACAGATGCACTTTTATGATGGATAGATGCACTTTTATGATGGACAGATGCACTTTTATGATGACAGATGCACTTATGTGATGGATAGATGCACTTTTATGATGGATAGATGCACTTTTATGATGGACAGATGCACTTTTATGATGGACAGATGCACTTTTATGATATGACAGAATGCACATTTATGATTGCAGATGCCACTTTTATGATGACAGATGCACTTTTATGATGGATAGATGCACTTTTATGATGGACAGATGCACTTTTATGATGGATAGATGCACTTTTATGATGGACAGATGCACTTTTATGATGATAGATGCACTTTTATGATGGACAGATGCACTTTTATGATGAACAGATGCACTTTATGATGATAGATGCACTTTTATGATGGACAGATGCACTTTATGATTGATAGATGCACATTTTATGATGGACAGATGCACTTTTATGATGGACAGATGCACTTTTATGATGGATAGATGCACTTTTATGATGTACAGATGCACTTTTATGATTGATAGATGCACTTTTATGATGGACAGATGCACTTTTATGATGGACAGATGCACTTATGTGATGGATAGATGCACTTTTATGATGGATAGATGCCCAAAAAAAAAAAAGTAAGGGATAACACTGTCGTTTTTTTTTTCTGGTTGAAATTTTGAATTTCGATATCTCCGCTCTGGAAGGGTCTAGAGCCTCCATTGTTGCACTCAGGTCTAAGTCTCATGGTCCTCTATCAGAATCCAGAGTTTTGAGAAGATTGGGGATACTTAATTTTTCGCCCCAAAAAAAAAAAACGTAAGGGGTAACAGTGTCGTGTTTTTTTTCGGGTCGAAATTTTGATTTTCGATATCTCAGCTCTGGAAGGGTCTAGAGCCTCCATTGTTGCACTCAGGTCTAAGTCTCATGGCCCTCTATCAGAATCCAGAGTTTTGAGAAGATTGGGGATACTTAATTTTTCACCCCAAAAAAAAAACGTAAGGGGTAACACTGTCGTTTTTTTTTACGGGTCGAAATTTTGATTTTCGATATCTCAGCTCTGGAAGGGTCTAGAGCCTCCATTGTTGCACTCAGGTCTTTGTCTCATGGCCCTCTATCAGAATCCAGAGTTTTGAGAAGATTGGGGATACTTAATTTTTCGACCAAAAAAACCGTAAGGGGTAACACTGTCGTTTTTTTTTTCTGGTCGAAATTTTTAATTTCGTTACTCAGCTCTGGAAGGGTCTAGAGCCTCCATTTTTGCACTCAGGTCTAAGTCTCATGGCCCTCTATCAGAATCCAGAGTTTTGAGAAGATTGGGGATACTTAATTTTTCGCCCAAAAAAAAAAACGTAAGGGGTAACACTGTGGTTTTTTTTCTGGTCGAAATTTTAATTTTCGATATCTCAGCTCTGGAAGGGTCTAGAGCCTCCATTTTTGCACTCAGGTCTAAGTCTCATGGCCCTCTATCAGAATCCAGAGTTTTGAGAAGATTGGGGATACTTAATTTTTCACCCAAAAAAAAAAAAAAACGTAAGGGGTAACACTGTCGTTTTTTTTTTCGGGTCGAAATTTTGAGTTTCGATATCTCAGCTCTGGAAGGGTCTAGAGCCTCCATTGTTGCACTCAGGTCTAAGTCTCATGGCCCTCTATCAGAATCCAGAGTTTTGAGAAGATTGGGGATACTTAATTTTTCGCCGCCCAAAAATAACGTAAGGGTAACACTGTCGTTTTTTTTTCGGGTCGAAATTTTGATTTTCGATATCTCAGCTCTGGAAGGGTCTAGAGCCTCCATTGTTGCACTCAGGTCTATGTCTCATGGCCCTCTATCAGAATCCACAGTTTTGAGAAGATTGGGGATACTTAATTTTTCACCCAAAAAAAAAAACTAAGGGGTAACACTGTCGTTTTTTTTTCGGGTCGAAATTTTGAGTTTCGATATCTCAGCTCTGGAAGGGTCTAGAGCCTCCATTGTTGCACTCAGGTCTAAGTCTCATGGCCCTCCATCAGAATCCAGAGTTTTGAGAAGATTGGGGATACTTAATTTTTCACCCCCAAAAAAAAACGTAAGGGGTAACACTGTCGTTTTTTTTTCTGGTCGAAATTTTGAATTTCGATATCTCAGCTCTGGAAGGGTCTAGAGCCTCCATTTTTGCACTCAGGTCTATGTCTCATGGCCCTCTATCAGAATCCAGAGTTTTGAGAAGATTGGGGATACTTAATTTTTCGCCCCCCAAAAAAAACGTAAGGGGTAACACTGTCGTTTTTTTTTTCTGGTCGAAATTTTGAATTTCGATATCTCAGCTCTGGAAGGGTCTAGAGCCTCCATTTTTGCACTCAGGTCTAAGTCTCATGGCCCTCTATCAGAATCCAGAGTTTTGAGAAGATTGGGGATACTTAATTTTTCGCCCCCCAAAAAAACGTAAGGGGTAACACTGTCGTTTTTTTTTCTGGTCGAAATTTTGAATTTCGATATCTCAGCTCTGGAAGGGTCTAGAGCCTCCATTGTTGCACTCAGGTCTAAGTCTGTGGCCCTCTATCAGAATCCAGAGTTGAGAAGATTAGGGATACTTAATTTTTCGCCCAAAAAAAAAAAAGTAAGGGTAACACTGTCGTTTTTTACGGGTCGAAATTTTGATTTTCGATATCTCAGCTCTGGAAGGGTTTAGAGCCTCCATTGTTGCACTCAGGTCTAAGTCTCATGGCCCTCTATCAGAATCCAGAGTTTTGAGAAGATTGGGGATACTTAATTTTTCGCCCAAAAAAACAAAAACGTAAGGGGTAACACTGTCGTTTTTTTTTCTGGTCGAAATTTTGAATTTCGATATCTCAGCTCTGGAAGGGTCTAGAGCCTCCATTGTTGCACTCAGGTCTATGTCTCATGGCCCTCTATCAGAATCCAGAGTTTTGAGAAGATTGGGGATACTTAATTTTCGCCCCCAAAAAAAACGTAAGGGGTAACACTGTCGTTTTTTTTTCTGGTCGAAATTTTGAATTTCGATATCTCAGCTCTGGAAGGGTCTAGAGCCTCCATTTTTGCACTCAGGTCTAAGTCTCATGGCCTTCTATCAAAATCCAGAGTTTTGAGAAGATTGGGGATACTTAATTTTTCGCCCCAAAAAAAAAAACGTAAGGGGTAACACTGTTTTTTTTTCGGGTCGAAATTTTGATTTTCGATATCTCAGCTCTGGAAGGGTCTAGAGCCTCCATTGTTGCACTCAGGTCTAAGTCTCATTGCCCTCTATCAGAATCCAGAGTTTTGAGAAGATTGGGGATACTTAATTTTTCGCCCAAAAAAAAACGTAAGGGGTAACACTGTCGTTTTTTTTTCGGGTCGAAATTTTGATTTTCGATATCTCAGCTCTGGAAGGGTCTAGAGCCTCCATTGTTGCACTCAGGTCTATGTCTCATGGCCCTCTATCAGAATCCAGAGTTTTGAAAGATTGGGATACTTAATTTTTCGCCCAAAAAAAAAAAACGTAAGGGGTAACACTGTCGTTTTTTTTTCGGGTCGAAATTTTGAGTTTCGATATCTCAGCTCTGAAGGGTCTAGAGCCTCCATTGTTGCACTCAGGTCTAAGTCTCATGGCCCTCTATCAGAATCCAGAGTTTTGAGAAGATTGGGGATACTTAATTTTTCGCCCAAAAAAAAAAAACGTAAGGGTAACACTGTCGTTTTTTTTTTCTGGTCGAATTTTTGAATTTCGATATCTCAGCTCTGGAAGGGTTAGAGCCTCCATTGTTGCACTCAGGTCTAAGTCTCATGGCCCTCTATCAGAATCCAGAGTTTTGAGAAGATTGGGGATACTTAATTTTCGCCCCAAAAAAAAAAACGTAAGGGTAACACTGTCGTTTTTTTTCTGGTCGAAATTTTGAATTTCAATATCTCAGCTCTGGAAGGGTCTAGAGCCTCCATTGTTGCACTCAGGTCTATGTCTCATGGCCCTCCATCAGAATCCAGAGTTTTGAGAGATTAGGGATACTTAATTTTTCGCCCAAAAAAAAACGTAAGGGAAACACTGTCGTTTTTTTTACGGGTCGAAATTTTGATTTTCGATATCTCAGCTCTGGAAGGGTCTAGAGCCTCCATTTTTGCACTCAGGTCTAAGTCTCATGG
>NW_024121111.1:10622555-10647511 GCF_016745375.1 Pimephales promelas | reverse complement strand
GAATTTCGATATCTCAGCTCTGGAAGGGTCTAGAGCCTCCATTGTTGCACTCAGTGTCTAAGTCTCATGGCCCTCTATCAGAATCCAGAGTTTTGAGAAGATTGGGAAACTTAATTTTTCGCCCAAAAAAAAAACGTAAGGGGTAACACTTGTCGTTTTTTTTTTCGGGTCGAATTTTTGAATTTTCGATATCTCAGCTCTGGAAGGGTCTAGAGCCTCCATTGTTGCACTCAGGTCTAAGTCTCATGGCCCTCTATCAGAATCCAGAGTTTGAGAAGATTGGAGATACTTAATTTTTCGCCCAAAAAAAAAAAAAAACGTAAGGGTAACACTGTCGTTTTTTTTTCTGGTCGAAATTTTGAATTTCGATATCTTCAGCTCTGGAAGGGTCTAGAGCCTCCATTTTTGCACTCAGGTCTAAGTCTCATGCCCTCTATCAGAATCCAGAGTTTTGAGAAGATTGGGGATACTTAATTTTTGCCCAAAAAAAAAAAAAACGTAAGGGTAACACTGTCGTTTTTTTTTTTCTCGTCGAAATTTTGAATTTCGATATCTCAGCTCTGGAAGGGTCTAGAGCCTCCATTGTTGCACTCAGGTCTAAGTCTCATGGCCCTCTATCAGAATCCAGAGTTTTGAGAAGATTGGGGATACTTAATTTTTCGCCCCAAAAAAACGTAAGCGGTAACACTGTCGTTTTTTTTCTGGTCGAAATTTTGATTTCGATATCTCAGCTCTGGAAGGGTCTAGAGCCTCCATTTTGCACTCAGGTCTAAGTCTCATGGCCCTCTATCAGAATCCAGAGTTTTGAGAAGATTGGGGATACTTAATTTTCGCCCAAAAAAAAAAAAACGTAAGGGGTAACACTGTCGTTTTTTTTTCTGGTCGAAATTTTGATTTTCGATATCTCAGCTCTGGAAGGGTCTAGAGCCTCCATTGTTGCACTCAGGTCTAAGTCTCATGGCCCTCTATCAGAATCCAGAGTTTTGAGAAGATTGGGGATACTTAATTTTTCGCCCCCAAAAAAAACGTAAGGGGTAACACTGTCGTTTTTTTTTCTGGTCGAAATTTTTGAATTTCGATATCTCAGCTCTGGAAGGGTCTAGAGCCTCCATTTTTGCACTCAGGTCTAAGTCTCATGGCCCTCTATCAGAATCCAGAGTTTTGAGAAGATTGGGGATACTTAATTTTTCGCCCCAAAAAAAAACGTAAGGGTAACACTGTCGTTTTTTTTTCTGGTCGAAATTTGAATTTCGATATCTCAGCTCTGGAAGGGTCTAGAGCCTCCATTTTGCACTCAGGTCTAAGTCTCATGGCCCTCTATCAGAATCCAGAGTTTGAAGGAAGATTGGGGATACTTAATTTTTCCGCCCCAAAAAAAAAACGTAAGGGGTAACACTGTCGTTTTTTTTTCGGGTCGAAATTTTGAGTTTCGATATCTCAGCTCTGGAAGGGTCTAGAGCCTCCATTGTTGCACTCAGGTCTAAGTCTCATGGCCCTCTATCAGAATCCAGAGTTTTTGAGAAGATTGGGGATAACTTAATTTTTCGCCCCAAAAAAAAAACGTAAGGGGTAACACTGTCTTTTTTTTTCTGGTCGAAATTTTGAATTTCGATATCTCAGCTCTGGAAGGGTCTAGAGCCTCCATTTTTGCACTCAGGTCTAAGTCTCATGGCCCTCTATCAGAATCCAGAGTTTTGAGAAGATTGGGGATACTTAATTTTTTGCCCAAAAAAAAAAAACCGTAAGGGGTAACACTGTCGTTTTTTTTTCTGGTCGAAATTTTGAATTTCGATATCTCAGCTCTGGAAGGGTCTAGAGCCTCCATTGTTGCACTCAGGTCTAAGTCTCATGGCCCTCTATCAGAATCCAGAGTTTTGAGAAGATTGGGATACTTAATTTTTCGCCCCCAAAAAAAACGTAAGGGGTAACACTGTCGTTTTTTTTTTTTCTGGTCGAAATTTTGAATTTCGATATCTCAGCTCTGGAAGGGTCTAGAGCCTCCATTGTTGCACTCAGGTCTAAGTCTCATGGCCCTCTATCAGAATCCAGAGTTTTGAGAGATAAGGGAAAACTTAATTTTTCGCCCAAAAAAAAAAAAACGTAAGGGTAACACTGTCGTTTTTTTTTTCTGGTCGAAAATTTGAATTTCGATATCTCAGCTCTGGAAGGGTCTAGAGCCTCCATTTTTGCACTCAGGTCTAAGTCTCATGGCCCTCTATCAGAATCCAGAGTTTTGAGAAGATTGGGGATACTTAATTTTTCGCCCAAAAAAAAAACGTAAGGGATAACACTGTCGTTTTTTTTTTCTGGTCGAAATTTTGAATTTTGATATCTCAGCTCTGGAAGGGTCTAGAGCCTCCATTGTTGCACTCAGGTCTAAGTCTCATGGCCCTCTATCAGAATCCAGAGTTTTGAGAAGATTGGGGATACTTAATTTTTCGCCCAAAAAAAAAAACGTAAGGGGTAACACTGTCGTTTTTTTTTTCTGGTCGAAATTTTGAATTTCGATATCTCAGCTCTGGAAGGGTCTAGAGCCTCCATTGTTGCACTCAGGTCTATGTCTCATGGCCCTCTATCAGAATCCAGAGTTTTGAGAAGATTGCGGATAATTAATTTTTCGCCCCCCCAAAAAAAACGTAAGGGGTAACACTGTCGTTTATTTTCTTGTCGAAATTTTGAATTATGATATCTCAGCTCTGGAAGGGTCTAGAGCCTCCATTGTTGCACTCAGGTCTAAGTCTCATGGCCCTCTATCAGAATCCAGAGTTTTGAGAAGATTAGGGATACTTAATTTTTCGCCAAAAAAAAAAACGTAAGGGGTAACACTGTCGTTTTTTTTTTCGGGTCGAAATTTTGATTTTCGATATCTCAGCTCTGGAAGGGTCTAGAGCCTCCATTTTTGCACTCAGGTCTAAGTCTCATGGCCCTCTATCAGAATCCAGAGTTTTGAGAAGATTGGGGATACTTAATTTTTTGCCCCAAAAAAAAAAAACGTAAGGGGTAACACTGTCGTTTTTTTTTTCTGGTCGAAATTTTGAATTTCGATATCTCAGCTCTGGAAGGGTCTAGAGCCTCCATTTTTGCACTCAGGTCTAAGTCTCATGGCCCTCTATCAGAATCCAGAGTTTTGAGAAGATTGGGGTTACTTAATTTTTCGCCCAAAAAAAAAAAACGTAAGGGGTAACACTGTCGTTTTTTTTTTCTGGTCGAAATTTTGAATTTCGATGTCTCAGCTCTGGAAGGGTCTAGAGCCTCCATTTTTGCACTCAGGTCTAAGTCTCATGGCCCTCTATCAGAATCCAGAGTTTTGAGAAGATTGGGGATACTTAATTTTTTGCCCAAAAAAAAAAAAACGTAAGGGGTAACACTGTCGTTTTTTTTTCGGGTCGAAATTTTGAGTTTCGATATCTCAGCTCTGGAAGGGTCTAGAGCCTCCATTTTTGCACTCAGGTCTAAGTCTCATGGCCCTCTATCAGAATCCAGAGTTTTGAGAAGATTGGGGATACTTAATTTTTCGCCCAAAAAAAAAAAAACGTAAGGGGTAACACTGTCGTTTTTTTTTCTGGTCGAAATTTTGAGTTTTCGATATCTCAGCTCTGGAAGGGTCTAGAGCCTCCATTTTTGCACTCAGGTCTAAGTCTCATGGCCCTCTATCAGAATCCAGAGTTTTGAGAAGATTGGGATACTTAATTTTTCGCCCAAAAAAAAAAAAAAAACGTAAGGGGTAACACTGTCGTTTTTTTTTTCTGGTCGAAATTTTGAATTTCGATATCTCAGCTCTGGAAGGGTCTAGAGCCTCCATTTTTGCACTCAGGTCTATGTCTCATGGCCCTCTATCAGAATCCAGAGTTTTGAGAAGATTGGGGAAACTTAATTTTTCGCCCAAAAAAAAAAACGTAAGGGGTAACACTGTCGTTTTTTTTTCGGGTCGAAATTTTGAATTTCGATATCTCAGCTCTGGAAGGGTCTAGAGCCTCCATTTTTGCACTCAGGTCTAAGTCTCATGGCCCTCTATCAGAATCCAGAGTTTTGAGAAGATTGGGATACTTAATTTTTCGCCCAAAAAAAAAAAACGTAAGGGGTACACTGTCGTTTTTTTTTCTGGTCGAAATTTTGAATTTCGATATCTCAGCTCTGGAAGGGTCTAGAGCCTCCATTTTTGCACTCAGGTCTAAGTCTCATGGCCCTCTATCAGAATCCAGAGTTTTGAGAAGATTGGAGAAACTTAATTTTTCGCCGAAAAAAAAAAAAAACGAAAGGGGTACCACTGTCGTTTTTTTTTCGGGTCGAAATTTTGAGTTTCGATATCTCAGCTCTGGAAGGGTCTAGAGCCTCCATTTTTGCACTCAGGTCTAAGTCTCATGGCCCTCTATCAGAATCCAGAGTTTTGAGAAGATTGGAGAAACTTAATTTTCTCGCCAAAAAAAAAAAAACGAAGGGGTACCACTGTCGTTTTTTTTTCGGGTCGAAATTTTTGAGTTTCGATATCTCAGCTCTGGAAGGGTCTAGAGCCTCCATTGTTGCACTCAGGTCTAAGTCTCATGGCCCTCTATCAGAATCCATAGTTTTGAGAAAATTGGGGATACTAAATTTTTCGCCCAAAAAAAAAACGTAAGGGGTAACACTGTCGGTTTTTTTTTTGGGTCGAAATTTTGATTTTCGATATCTCAGCTCTGGAAGGGTCTAGAGCAGGGGTGGCGAACCTGTTCAGCATGATGAGCCAAAAAAAATCCCTCATCTCTGCAAAGAGCCACACAACAGATGTGTCTAACAATAACATCAAAATTTATTACTTATTACAATTACTAATTACATATCACACAATAGTTTTCAAGGATTTAAATGTTTGTCAATGTTTGTCATAGTATCAGACAGCCTACCTAAAAGGTTACATGACTCAGTGGGACACCTGGCACTCCTTGGTTTCCACAATCTTTGTTAAGTCTGGCTTGTATTCAGTTGTGGCTACTCGTAGTAATTCTTTCACATGCGTGTCAGTCAGGACAGAGCGATGCTTTGATTTCACCTGTTTCAGTGTTGAAAAAAGTGATTCACACATGTAAGTTGACCCAAACATTGACAATAGTTTGACTGCAGCCTGTTTGACATTGGGATATCTCTCATTCGGCACAATCTTCCAAAACTCCACGGTTCCTTCCCTCAGAACACTTTTAAGTCTGTCATCCTCAGAAAGTTCAATCATTTCAAGCTGAGTTGCTGCTTCATCTTCCACTAAAGGGGCTTTTAAACAGTCTGATTCAGCAGTGAATGGGTTGATAAGAAATGAAATTTGTGGTCTTTTTTGGCGTAGGCCGGAGAATCTGTCCTCAAAACTCTGTTCGAGATTTTCAAGCAGTGTTGCATACCGTGCA
This sequence comes from Pimephales promelas, assembly GCF_016745375.1. Next base: position 10,642,139 of record NW_024121111.1, on the reverse strand, counting down.
GTACTCCTGTTTACAACCTCTGCTGCTTGTCCACTTGCCTTCAACAAGGATGGAAAATGTGTTAACTGCCTCTTTTGTAGATGAGTCTTGAACAGCTTGAGTTTGTTGACAAATGTGAAAATACTCTGCACCAGGTCAGACACCATCTTTGACTTCCCTTGCAGATCCACATTGAGGCCATTCAGATAATGCAGCATGTCGACCAAATAAGCCAAGTCCGAAATCCACTGGGGATCCTGTAGCTCAGGATAGTCCTTGTGTTTCTCTGCAAGGAACAGCTTCACTGGATTTAAAAGCTCAAAAAAACGAGAAAGCACATTACCTCTTGAAAGCCATCTCACAGCACAGTGAAGAAGCAGATCAGATGGAAGATCTTCATCAAGTTCAGCAATTAGATTTTTGAACTGCCTGTGATTGAGAGCATGTGTGCGTATAAAATTGACTATTTCCAGCACAGGTTTCATGATGTGATCAAAGTTCAACTTTTTAGACACCAAGTGCTCTTGGTGGATAATACAGTGAAATGTCCAAAATTCAGGAAACCGGTCATCAGCTTTACACAGCCCTACAAGGCCTTTCCCAGATCCCAACATGGCTGGTGCTCCGTCAGTGGATATTGCTGTTAGCTTTGATAACTGCAGATCTGCTTTCTCAACAACAGCCATCAGTGTCTCTTTTATGTCGATGCCACGGGTTCTGTCTTTAAGTGGCACAATGTCAAGCAGCTCTTCCTTAATTGTGCAGTCTTCTGACACAAATCGTACAAATATCGCCAACTGTGGCTTATCTTGAACATCGCAAGACTCATCCAAAGCAATGCTGAAATACCGGCACTTCTGCAGATCTGAATATAAATGTCTCTCAACTGAGTCGTTAATGTCCGATATTCTCTCTTCAACTGTGTGCCGTGACAGCTGAAGGTCCTTTACTGAACGTTTCAAATTTTCATTTTCAGGACAAAGAATAGCAACAACATCACTAAGGCACTTTTTAAGAAATTCCCCTTCACGATATGTTTTTTTTGCACGAGCAATGTTCCATGCCAGTTGATATGACGCTAATGTCACTGTCTCTGAATGCTTGGTAAATTTCCGAAAAAGCTGACTTTGCTTCTCTGTCTGACATTTCAAAGTGTTTACCTTGTGCTTGCGAAGTTCACTGCCTTTGGGAAAATCCCGGGCGACCGTAGAATGGAGTGATGTGAAATGGCGCTCAAGATTTGAAGCCTTAAAATGAGACAACGACGTCTGGCATATCAAGCAGAATGGTTTTCCATTTCGTTCAACAAAAAAATATAAATCCTCCCATTCAGATAAAAATGTTCTGTGCTCATCTTCATATTTGCGCTTAGCTGTATGCTTCTTTGATTCTGCCATGATAATTCATACTAACGTACTTCACGTTAACCTGACAGCGGCAGCTCCTGTCAGTCAACAATAGGCTAGCCACGTTAAATTACGCGAGAGTTGAGGTTCTGTTAAAAATATTTAAGGAAAAAATATTAATAATATATTATTTTAAAAAGTACAATTACATTCAGAAAATACATTTCAAGTCATTCCTATTTATTTTTAAATAAAATTAAGAAATTCAAAAAAAGCTGAATGAAAAGTGATTGAACCGACTGAACCGACTGAACATGACTGAACCGAGCCGCAAAAAAGCAGTTAAAGAGCCGCACGCGGCTCGCGAGCCGCGGGTTCGCCACCCCTGGTCTAGAGCCTCCATTGTTGCACTCAGGTCTAAGTCTCATGGCCCTCTATCAGAATCCAGAGTTTTGAGAAGATTGGGGATACTAAATTTTTCGCCCAAAAAAAAAACGTAAGGGGTAACACTGTCGTTTTTTTTTTCTGGTCGAAATTTTGAATTTCGATATCTCAGCTCTGGAAGGGTCTAGAGCCTCCATTGTTGCACTCAGGTCTATGTCTCATGGCCCTCTATCAGAATCCAGAGTTTTGAGAAGATTGGGGATACTTAATTTTTTGCCCAAAAAAAAAAAACGTAAGGGGTAACACTGTCGTTTTTTTTTTCGGGTCGAAATTTTGAGTTTCGATATCTCAGCTCTGGAAGGGTCTAGAGCCTCCATTGTTGCACTCAGGTCTAAGTCTCATGGCCCTCTATCAGAATCCAGAGTTTTGAGAAGATTGGGATACTTAATTTTTCGCCCCCCAAAAAAAAACGTAAGGGTAACACTGTCGTTTTTTTTCGGGTCGAAATTTTGATTTTTCGATATCTCAGCTCTGGAAGGGTCTAGAGCCTCCATTGTTGCACTCAGGTCTAAGTCTCATGGCCCTCTATCAGAATCCAGAGTTTTGAGAAGATTAGGGATACTTAATTTTTCGCCCAAAAAAAAAAAAACGTAAGGGGTAACACTGTCGTTTTTTTTTACGGGTCGAAATTTTGATTTTCGATATCTCAGCTCTGGAAGGGTCTAGAGCCTCCATTGTTGCACTCAGGTCTAAGTCTCATGGCCCTCTATCAGAATCCAGAGTTTTGAGAAGATTGGGATACTTAATTTTTGCCCAAAAAAAAAAACGTAAGGGGTAACACTGTCGTTTTTTTTTTCTGGTCGAAATTTTGAATTTCGATATCTCAGCTCTGGAAGGGTCTAGAGCCTCCATTGTTGCACTCAGGTCTATGTCTCATGGCCCTCTATCAGAATCCAGAGTTTTGAGAAGATTGGGGATACTTAATTTTTCGCCCCCCAAAAAAAAACGTAAGGGGTAACACTGTCGTTTTTTTTTCGGGTCGAAATTTTGATTTTCAATATCTCAGCTCTGGAAGGGTCTAGAGCCTCCATTGTTGCACTCAGGTCTAAGTCTCATGGCCCTCTATCAGAATCCAGAGTTTTGAGAAGATTAGGGATACTTAATTTTTCGCCCAAAAAAAAAAAAACGTAAGGGGTAACACTGTCGTTTTTTTTTTCGGGTCGAAATTTTGATTTTCGATATCTCAGCTCTGGAAGGGGCTAGAGCCTCCATTGTTGCACTCAGGTCTAAGTCTCATGGCCCTCTATCAGAATCCAGAGTTTTGAGAAGATTAGGGATACTTAATTTTTCGCCCAAAAAAAAAACGTAAGGGGTAACACTGTCGTTTTTTTTACGGGTCGAAATTTTGAATTTCGATATCTCAGCTCTGGAAGGGTCTAGAGCCTCCATTGTTGCACTCAGGTCTAAGTCTCATGGCCCTCTATCAGAATCCAGAGTTTTGAGAAGATTGGGGATACTTAATTTTTCGCCCAAAAAAAAAAAAACGTAAGGGGTAACACTGTCGTTTTTTTTCTGGTCGAAATTTTGAATTTCGTTTTCTCGGCTCTGGAAGGGTCTAGAGCCTCCATTTTTGCACTCAGGTTTAAGTCTCATGGCCCTCTATCAGAATCCAGAGTTTTGAGAAGATTGGAGAAACTTTATTTTTCGCCTGAAAAAAAAAACGAAAGGGGTAACACTGTCGTTTTTTTTACGGGTCGAAATTTTGATTTTCGATATCTCAGCTCTGGAAGGGTCTAGAGCCTCCATTGTTGCACTCAGGTCTATGTCTCATGGCCCTCTATCAGAATCCAGAGTTTTGAGAAGATTGGGGATACTTAAAAATCCACAAGCAAGCATTACTTGCATGGTCTTTAATCTTTAAACACAATTTTTCCCCTCAACATTACTTCATTTGGAACAATCAAAATATTGTATATAAGAAGAAATCTTTGTTTTTTAGTAATTGGTTTGAGAAAAATGTGTTGACTGTTTCCCAGTTACTGAATTCTGAAGGATATATTTTAAAATATGAAGAGTTTTTATGTAAATTCAATTTCCCAGTCACTCCCAAGGAATTTTCCATTGTAATGGACGTGATTCCTAATGGAGTTGTTATGCTTCTAAAGGACTCTGTTAGATCATCTGACACTTTTCCTCAGTTAGACCCATTTGAACACCCAATAGGAAAATTATGCTTTCTGTCAAATAAATCATCACTTAATATTAGAATTAGATCACTCTTTCAAAAAGAGCTTGTAACAATTCCATATTTGGCTTCATATTGGATGAATTTATTTGATCATATTGATTGGAAAAAAGTATGGACTCTGCCTTTAAAATATACATAATAACTAACAAGATTAGAGAAATTTCTTTTAAATTATTACACAAGTGTTACCCTGCTAAAGCCTTTTTGAAAAGATTTAAGTCAGATCTAGACACTAAGTGTTCTTTTTGTGGCGCACCTGACGAGACTGCTCTCCATATATTCTGGGACTGTCCTCATACACAGTTATTTTGGGTTGAATTTTCTAATTTCATTAAACACAATGTGCTTCCGGGTTTTTCCTTGATCACATGAAGGTTAGAAACATTAAATCTGAATTAAATCTGAACTTCTGCCCCTTTTTAACAAAAATCCCAAATCTCCTATTTTTGTATAAGGCGTAGCTGTTGGATAAATACATTCTGGAATATTCAATATTCATGATTTGTCCTGTGTGGCCTCAAAAAGTTTGGACAATTCACCCACACTTAAAATGTATGTCACTGGATAAATTATTCAACTAAGTGGCATCTGCAAACAAATGACGCTAGAGCTCTGTCAGAACTTCTTTCTCTGAGCCATTTTTGCAATTACATTTAGCCGGTGAATGTGTAAGTCAAGATCACATGTGCATCACAGTGTTGCATTTGTAGAATTGTAGAAAAATTAAACATGTCTTTATGCTTCTTAGTTCTTACTGAAAAGTGATGTCCAGAGGGGATCTTTGTTTTTTATGACCCTACATTTTCTAGGCCTGACATATTGACCTATGTTTTAATAATCTTAATACCTAAATACTTTACAAACCCATGCACATATCAATGGCATCACTAGACATTAGTTTAATGTTCGCGAGAATCTGCTGCTCTCGGCCTGCATGACATCATAATAGAACGTTGTTGCCTTGACAATATATATAATATATAAAGGGTGAAACTCACTGTTCCACTTTGTAGCGAGTTAGGAGTTCAGGTATCAACATTGTTTTTGCAGTTTTTACGGTGTGTTTGCAGTTGTTGATAGCGTTTATCGAGTTGATAATGGGACAGCGACAGTGTCGTAGAGTGGGAGTTGAGGGAGGAGGTGAGTGTGTGCACGGGATAAATCCCGGAGCAACACCGACACCCACCGACCACAAGGCGGAGCTCCATCCTCGGCCTGACGAGACGCCTGTGGACATCGGTGAGAGAGGCGGGCAGAAAGAAAAGAGACAGAAAAAGAGGAGATTTCGGAAGTTTGCCTCTTTTTTCTTTTGTTCGTCGCTCCCCAAATCCACCAAAGCTCAGGATGAGCAGGTGGAGCAGTGTGAGGTGGACCAGGACACTGGTAAAACCCCATCCAGGAGGTGTACTGATGGTAAATGATAATCTCTGAACAACACAAGCTCTCTTAATCAATTTCACACAATATAAAAAACCCACATCACGACCACACATTATGAAAAGGCAGATAAATGACTTTATTCGCGATGTGATGAATGTTGACACTTTCATCAGACGCGTTGCCATGGTGATGAGCTGGCCCAAAGTTAACTTCCATTCTGTTTGTTTATTAGTGTTTACTGGATTATATGGCATTGACTACAAACGCAGTGAAAGTTAAGGTGATGAGCAGGTTGATGAGCTGTGGGGTGCAACCTGACCTAGGGAGCAAACGCCATTTTTTAAAATAAAAATGTTAAGGTTTCCTAACAGTAACAAAGAGGGAGACGGCGGTATTAAAATAGCTATGTTTATCTGAGTGATATCCGGTACAGTGTTTCCCATACATTTGATTTATTAGTGGCAGCCCAGTATTATCAGCGCTGACCGCCACATATTGATTTCCGTGTTTTTTACAATTTAAGATGGGAAAATTTGTAGCTAGGCCTATTTGACTGCAGAGTGTCTCTCTCTCTCTCTCAATTCAATTCAATTCAATTCAAAGGGGCTTTATTGGCATGAAAGTTTTTCAAACAATGTTGCCAAAGCATATACAACATATACAAATACTCTATACACATATATATACATATACACACATACACACACACACATGCACATATACATACATAAACACTTTATATATACACTCTCTCTCTCTCTCTCTCTCTCTCTCTCTCTCTCTCTCTCTCTCTCTCTCTCTCTCTCTCTCTCTCTCTGCACGCTGCACAGATCCATCCAACATGCTATCAATGTGGAGACCCACCTTGAAAAAAGGTTATTAGCAAGCATGTAAGAAGCCTAGCTAATAAGGAGAGCTATGTAAACCTAATAAAACCACGCCGCGCTTGCCACAGTTTTTTAACAGTGTGGTAAATCAGACACGTCGGTAGAAAAACAATCTTGTTTCCAATTTTTGTTCAACGGGTCTGGTAGTGTCACATTTCAGTTTGGCCAAGTAACATTTCTTTGCTTTGACTGGCAAGAAATACCAGCTAAACGTTATTTACTTGTTATGGATTGTCCGCCGGAAGTTAATTTTGGGCCAGATTAATGCACATGCGCAGTACCATTTGTTTATGTTGTTACTGCTGATATAGTTTGAAGATGTGACGCATAACATGATTTTAAAACAAGCTTGATATTCCTCTCTTTAGATCAGACTTCTTTACAGGACACCATCTTTACTGTAGAGGACAATGATCATCAGGAACCTCCTTCCAGTTGTCCTGAAGTCCCTCACACTGCCGAAAACCAGCAAGTGGAGGACACCAAGCCTCAAGATCAGGACAGTCCAGCCTGTACATCATCAGGTGACACTGGATCACATCTGCTGAGACAGCTGGACTCTGACAAGATTGTGAGGACCAAGGGTGAGTTTACTGTCTGACATCAAATATGGCACTCTCTCTCTCTTCCCAATATTATTTTTAAAGTGAATATGTATAAACGAAACAAAAGCATATATGGCAGCTGTTTTTAAGGTTTCTTTTAGGTTTTTCATTCCTCCACAATTTTAAATCACCATTTTTTTTACATTTGCATTTCACTTTTTAAAAGCACGAATATTACTAAAATATTTCCCGATTAACATTTCATCAGAAAGTATGGCCTCACTGTGGAAAGCTGCTTTATTAAACAGTAAACAAATAAAAATTATTCTGTTTTAATAGATCCCATTTGCTGGAAATATGCCATTGGCAAGAAATTGGGGGAAGGAGGATTTGGCTCTGTGTTTGAAGGGACCCGTTGCAAGGACGGCCTCATAGTAGCTGTGAAATTCACAGCGAAGACAGGGAACGAGACATACATCAACCTTGTACGTAGACTGTGCTCTCTATGTTTGCAATTTATAACATTTTTATGTAAATCATATATATTTCAATAGATAGACAGACTGGGCTAAATCCTTATTTGAGAAACCAATCCTTTATCTAAAAATAATAAAAACTGTCATTCTTCTAGCCTGACCATCCAAGACCTCTTCCACTTGAGGTGGCCCTGACAGTAATGGCTAATCAAGGCCCACACTGTAGCCATATTATTAAGCTGCTGGAGTGGCAGGACCATCTCGACGAGTACATCATGGTCCTAGAACGGCCCTTACCCTGCATGAACATGCACAGCTTCTGGAAGCTTTCCGGAAGCTGCTTCAGTGAGAAATTGGCCCGTCATTTCATGTGGCAGGTGACTGAGGCTGCTGTCCTGTGCTGTACCAGGGGTGTCCTACACAGAGACATCAAAATGCAGAACCTCCTGGTCAACACAAAGACCCTGGAGATCAAATTGATAGATTTCGGCTGCGGGGACCTCATGAAACGCTCCGCCTACAAAAACTACTCTGGTATGTGTTATGTTTAAAACATATACTTTAGGATTTAAACTCTAGTGATTAGTTACACCATGTTGAAAGCAGACACCTCACAGTGAGATATTAACAATAAACTAACAAAACTGTCAAAGAATAGTCAATCTTAATATTATTTTTGCTGACTAATAGTAAATGCCATTTAATTTCAGTTAAAGTAAGAAAAAGCTAGCTTACACATGTTACAAACTCCTATCTCCAGGCACAGAAAGCTATTGCCCTCCTGAATACTTCGAGAAGGGCAAGTACCATGGGAAGAAGGCAACGGTGTGGTCGCTGGGGGTGCTGCTGTTTGCCATGATCGGCCGCCGTTTACCAGACAGAGGAGATATCGCTTCGATGGACTCTGATGTCTGGTTCAAGCCGAACGTCTCAGATGGTTAGAACAAAAAAATATGTTCTTATGGATAATGCAGGAATCTTTCCCATTTTTACAGCTTAGAGAGCAAGTGTAAAGTTGAAGGAAATAACTAGAAAACTCTCAATCTTTCTGCACAGAATGCTGCCGGTTTATTCGAGGTTGCCTGAAGAGCAACCCAAAGCAGAGACTCCGTCTGGATAAGATGCTCTCTCATGACTGGTTAAGGTACAGTGTAAAGACGAGCTAAAATGATTTTGAAGATATATGTACATTACATTTTTGTTAACTTAGCTTGATTATCTGAATATGGACATCAGCTTCTTTACATTACCATTCAGTACCTGCTGTAACTGTCATATACCCAATCCTTATACATGGCACAGATGTATTTTTTATACCTTATGAAAAATGCTTTCTAATTGTTTTTCAGGTCATGGAAAGGGTTGCGTCTGGTGGGCTGAAACAGAAGACCACTCCATCTCTCCAGCCTCAGCGTCTTGCGGGGCTGGCTGGCCTTGGTTGCGTCTGGCGCCTTGGCCTGAGGCGGTAGTTTTAGCGTCTTGCGGAACTACTTGCCTAGGGATGTGTGCTTCTTGTAAATAGTTAGTTTAGTTTTACTTAGTTAAGTTAGCTCCTCCATCTCTCCAGCCTCAGCGTCTTGCGGGGCTGGCTGGCCTTGGTTGCGTCTGGCGCCTTGGCTTGAGGCGGTAGTTTTAGCGTCTTGCGGAACTACTTGCCTAGGGATGTTGGCTTCTTGTAAATAGTTAGTTTAGTTTTACTTAGTTAAGTTAGCTCCTCCATCTCTCCAGCCTCAGCGTCTTGCGGGGCTGGCTGGCCTTGGTTGCGTCTGGCGCCTTGGCTTGAGGCGGTAGTTTTAGCGTCTTGCGGAACTACTTGCCTAGGGATGTTTGCTTCTTGTAAATAGTTAGTTTAGTTTTACTTAGTTAAGTTAGCTCCTCCATCTCTCCAGCCTCAGCGTCTTGCGGGGCTGGCAGGCCTCGGTTGCGTCTGGCGCCTTGGCTTGAGGCGGTAGTTTTAGCGTCTTGCGGAACTACTTGCCTAGGGATGTGTGCTTCTTGTAAATAGTTAGTTTAGTTTTACTTAGTTAAGTTAGCTCCTCCATCTCTCCAGCCTCAGCGTCTTGCGGGGCTGGCTGGCCTTGGTTGCGTCTGGCGCCTTGGCCTGAGGCGGTAGTTTTAGCGTCTTGCGGAACTACTTGCCTAGGGATGTTTGCTTCTTGTAAATAGTTAGTTTAGTTTTACTTAGTTAAGTTAGCTCCTCCATCTCTCCAGCCTCAGCGTCTTGCGGGGCTGGCTGGCCTTGGTTGCGTCTGGCGCCTTGGCTTGAGGCGGTAGTTTTAGCGTCTTGCGGAACTACTTGCCTAGGGATGTGTGCTTCTTGTAAATAGTTAGTTTAGTTTTACTTAGTTAAGTTAGCTCCTCCATCTCTCCAGCCTCAGCGTCTTGCGGGGCTGGCTGGCCTTGGTTGCGTCTGGCGCCTTGGCTTGAGGCGGTAGTTTTAGCGTCTTGCGGAACTACTTGCCTAGGGATGTGTGCTTCTTGTAAATAGTTAGTTTAGTTTTACTTAGTTAAGTTAGCTCCTCCATCTCTCCAGCCTCAGCGTCTTGCTGGGCTGGCAGGCCTCGGTTGCGTCTGGCGCCTTGGCTTGAGGCGGTAGTTTTAGCGTCTTGCGGAACTACTTGCCTAGGGATGCATATTGTAAATAGTTAGTTTAGTTTTAGTTAAGTCCTGCACCATCCAATCATATTTTTGACAATGGAGTCAGCCAGAGCTCTCTGTTCAGCCCGTCCCACAAGTTCCTCGCACTGATGCCCTGGAAGTCTCTGCCACTGTTATCCGGGTTCGAGAGAAGGGGTTTCACATAGCTCTCTTTCTCAGCTGCCTTGGGCCCAGAGATCCTGTCATGGCTTCTCCAGAATTACCAGTGAAGACGGCCATAAAGTTTCCTGTCACTGCTGCTCCAAAACCTGCTAAGGGTCGACAGAATCACTGTGAAGGTTCATTCTGCTGCAACTCCAGTCCCTGCTACGGTTCTAAAGCTCCGTGTCAAAGAAGCTCAGGTTGCAAAGTTTCCCAGAGGTTCCTGACATGACTACAAGTTTCCTCCTTTTGGTGCAGAGGTTCATGCCACAGTTGCCAAAGAAGTTCCAGCCAAATTATATATATATACACCTTTGTGCCACATTAAAAACGAAACGTTTCTGAAAATAAACACGAGTCGTTTTATCTGGGGAAACATGATCATTTGGAAACATTAACCATTCTTATTATGCTCCAGTTCTAGAGACATTAAGCCTCTAGTTTTACCAGTTTCATCAGGTAAGTATTGCCAGGTAAGTGATTGACTTCTCAAAGTAGAGTTACACTAAAAGGCCCTCCATTTAATGTTTGAAGCCCAAAGTTGGAGCATCTGCAGACAAGGTCCAAATGCCAAATCTGACTTTGTGGAGGAAATAAAGCTGGGTAACCTGATAGTGGCAGATACCTTTATAGGAATATATATATATGAAATATTGATAAACATGAAATTCTATGAATAACAAATTCAAATGGAAGACATACAATTCTAAACAAAATGTTTCAACTTGCATATGATACAACTTACCTCAATGGGAAATTACCATTAGAAGAAGTGGTATTTAATTTTATAACCCTCTAAGAGATCGCAGACAGTCATAATGTAAAAATAAATTATTTTAACTCTGTTGCCTTTATGTAAAATTGCCATTGTAAAAATGAAGAATGAATTAAATTTAAACAAAGTCTGTTTTGTTAACTTTTCTATCAGTCTTTCAACCATTTTTTTTCATTTGCTAACTTATTTGGGTGTGTATAATATTTTTCTGTACTTTCAAATAAAGTTTATTTTTTACATAATCTGAGTCTGAATTTATTACACATACAATAAAAGGGATTTCTCTAAAGGACAGAAATTGCCTTTCTCCAACCTTCAGCTACAGTACCATCTTTACACAACTTCTTTACAACAAATACTCGCTGTATAATAGAGTATAACAATATGCCTTCAGAATACAATGGTTGCTTGTTTCTTAATAATTAATTTCCTTGAGGAATCTTTTGATTAAGAGGAAGAATCAAATGGGCACGTTGAAGTAGATGGACCTTCGTGAGGAAGGATAAAGATCCGGAGAGTCAAAACTGCTGTGTCATAAGGGCGTCTGATACACATAAAATTAATTCCGGTATGTACAATGTTGATGGGTCAGGGTCTGTGACTATTTACATATGGTAATTAACATGTCTACATTAATGGGTGTCTACGCCTGCTAGTTTAAGTTAGCAGGAGGTGCAGAGAGATGCATAAATGGGTGGAGCAGTAAATTTGGCAGTACTCGGGTACGGGGCACATTAGCTGTCCAACTGAGCACATGTGATCTGTGATCCTATTATTAACAATTAACAAGCGCTTTAGTAGAAAGGGATCTAATATTCAGCAAGCCCAACTTCATCAATTGTTCATTTGAGTGATCTCCAGAGTCCTTGCAATCGAGGGCAACAGTCAGGTTATGGAAGTAAGAAATATCCATTGGAAAATTGATTTTTGGCGTAAACTTATAAAAAACAGCTCTACTGTGAGCAAAAACATTGTTAATAGAAAGTTATTGCTTCTGTTGAAGCCATCATCCTGCAATATTGCAACCAGTATCTAAAATAATTATTTCTAAAATAATCGTGTTTAACAGTGGATTTTGTGGTGGAAAAACTACATTACCCATAATTTCAGGGTGATTTCTGTTCAGAAAATTCCACCAATCAGAGAGCCGCGACAAGCAAAACACGCCGAAAGAGCTTTTTAGCTCTGCTCACTGCCATGAAGCACTGAAGGATGTAATCAAGTCAGCCTCGCTATATGCACAAAATATACTTAAATATTTGTTCATAATGCTTCGTGGGATTGTAGTTCTTTTCTTCTCAATAGCAGTTAAGTACATTATTGTACCTTTGCATTTTGTCCATTTTTCAAATACCTTTTTTGATTAAAATTAAAGCGATTTGCGACGTTACAATTCACCTCATAGCTGGTTGGTTTGGTTCATTGCTCATAATACTTTAACAGAAACTTTTTAAAAGTCCCAAAAGGAAAAAATAATGGAAAAAATACTTCCAGAGTCAACACCGCTGAAAAAACAGACAGACAAACTATTATCTTCCCTCAATCCCAAAGTACATTTGAAAGATATCAGCACATCCTTTGTCATTGAGGAACTGATAAAGCTGTCCAAGGTCCATGTGGTTTCCTCTGGTCCCGTGAGGGTCAAAAATGGCTTCATGAAATCCAGTGAACTTGCGAAGGGAGTCAGTTCTCTCCTCCATCGAGCCATTTTCCAAAGGGACATCCTCTCTGTGTCGAATCATAATTCTTTTCCATGTTAAAACTTTCACCCTGAAAATACATTTTAAAAAAAAGCACCAATAATAAAATCAGCTTTAACCACACAGTAATATATAATATATTTTAAAAGATATTAAAATATAAAAGTTATTTTAAATTTTAATATTTCATTCACAAATATTACTGTTTTTAATCAAATAAATGCAGCCTTGGTGAACATAAGGGACTTCTTTCAAAACATTAATACAATCTTCTTCAACATTCTTTTCCAATATAATATAATAATGAAAAAAATTTATTAAGATGGTTTGCGTCAACCATAAAGTACGGTCAATTATTAGTTGCAGAGAACATAAAACCATTAAAATTAAAAGTTAATCTACTGTATATGAATTTGCCTATATCAGGGTTTTCAAACTTATTTTTGCAAACTGAAACACTTAAATATATGTCTAAGTTCAAGAAATGTTTAACAGTCATCTAAACACACACAGGCCCCTAACATAATAAATGAGATCCTCACAAGTATAGTCAAACGTACACACACACACCAACACAAACAAATCTATTTTAAATTAGGTATTATTAAACCCGTCTTTGGTATTTAGAGTTGTGTTCACAAAAGAATAAGTGTAGACCCTACTGATTTGGTTTAGATTTCAATTCATACCTGGCCCAGAACTCATCGCAAGCAGACTGCAGACCCTCCACACACACAATACCAGGCTTTCCCGGCATACTAAACCCAGACAGGTTCAGCTCCTTGGCCCATTCCAGAATGTTCTTCCTCTTCATCTTGTTGTAGATATGATGGCTGTAGATCCAGAGTCTAGTGAAGGTCTCTTTTGACTGTATTGAAACATTTTCCTTCTTGGGATCACGGACAGGGGCACTTTTACTGATATATGCTTGTGCATTTTCATTGATCCACTGCACAGCGGACAGAATACACACATCACCACTGCAGTTTTCAGATAGGTAGGTGTTGAGGTTGGAGTGAAGCAGCATCTGCTGTGATCTACTGATCTCAGAACATCTGAAATGGGCAAAAAATTATAATCCTAGTAAAAATTCAGAAGGAATCCAATTGAAATATTTATAACAACTTTGATCCTAAAGGGAATTCAGATCCAGCCCTGGAGGCACTCAGGGTTCGTACAGATTTATAAGAGTCGAAGTCAAGCACTAAAGTAAAGGCATTTGTGGTGATTTGTATGATCAACATAGGCAAATAGCAAAGACATTAAGTGAGAAATCCATAAAGCATGTTTTATGTATTAAATTAAAGCATGTTTGCATACAAGTCTGTATTTTACAATTACAATTACAATTCTGTAATTCTGTATTCTATTGTGCATTTTTGTTAATTTTGAGGAATACTGAATCTGAATGTTTGGTGCGTGTCAGAGGAGAAAAAACACTTGTAGAAAACAGCATCTGTCTTCTTACTATATTTAAACAGCATAAACATACATTTTGCAATGAATCGTTTCACAAACCCATACAGATTTTTTCTTATTCTAAAATAAAAATAACTGCCTTATTGAATTAGCTACAGGCTATTGCTATTATTATGTATTCATTTGGAAATTTTTGTTTAATAAAAAGTAAATTAATGATATAAAAGCAACAGAAAAATCACACACATATAGATTCATCAACCAATTTCAGAATGCATTGCAAATAGTTGTGCAAAGTAAATGAGTGTACTAAAGATTTTACAGTGTCAGTCAAGTCAAATCCCCTTCATATAGTGCTTTTAACAATATAGATCGTTTCAAAGCAGCTTCACAGCGATAATTGGAAATTAAAGTAACAGATTATTTTGGCTTTACAGCAGCTCTTGAATAAAGTCATTGTTCAGCTTAAGTAAATTCTTGATTGATTCACTTCCATTGGAAAGATAATTAGTTAACTTGTTTTAAATGAAAACTTTTAATGCATTCTGGCCTTTCATTGGCATGACAGCAGTGTTTGGTGTCTAACGCTAGAACAGCTAAACGCATTGCCTAGATTTCAGTATTCCACACGCTTATCTTTACATGATGGAAATAAAATTTTAAATGATTTCTACTGCATGTAGTAGCATTTTAAGTTTGAATAAAAATCAGTTTCATGCTACATTTAGGGTGGTTGGTAGGACTTGATTAGCGCAAAAATCAATGTCTTATTTTTGCACTGTTTTTAGCTTTAGTGTTTTTTTTTATTCCTAAATGTTCTTGCTTCAATGATGAGTACTTCTACGTGTGCTTGCATGACATCAAAGTAAGGAGACTCACAATGCACATGTCATTTAAGGGTCATATTATTCAGTCATATTTTCTTCTTTTGAGATCACACTGGACGTTCTAAGAAAAAAATAATCAAGCATTTACAAGGAAGATGTTCAAAATATAAGCACATTTTAAACCTTGAAAACGTAATGGTTAAAATCAAAGGAATTTTTAAAATTCTATCTGTAACCAGGAGGCTATTATTATTTCCAATTGGACAAAATATTACTGGAGGACATCAAAAGACATTTAAAGAATTTTTTGTTAATGTCACTTCACAGTGCATTAACGAACTAATGTAAACAACTTTTGATTTGAAAAATGCATTAGTAAATGTTGAAATTAACATTAACAAAGATTAATAAATGCTGTAGAAGAGCGGTTCATCATTAGTTTATGTTAATGTAATTAGCTAATGTTAACTAATGAAACCTCATTGTAAAGTGTTACCGATTTAAGTTTAATTCAGTGCTAATTTATTTCACTTTTGAAGACTTATTCCCTGAGGGTATACTGTCGGCCCAGATCCGACCCACAACGTACCAGATGTGGGCCGACACTGTTGCTGTCTGGGTTTGATCCCACTGGAATTCTTCAGGACTATTATCAAATTATCATAGAAAGCCCAATAGAAACTGTCAGTGTGTATTCAAGTATGTCACGGAGTAAACAATCAATCAAAACAGCTTATGAAAAATATGGTGTGCACAAGACTGACATGACACCTTCATAATCATGACATGATACATGTCGTGAATATGAAGGAGGTTTTATGCATGTTTATGACAACTGTCTGTTTTTAATGCAAATATGACATTGTTTGAGATGTCTGTTATGACACCTTGACATAAACCAATACATCGTAACCTGTCATAAATATGTAACGTCACATTAAACTGTCTTGTGGTTGGTTTTGACGTCATGAGGCCATTATAACTGTCATGAATATTTTTCTTGGCCTATGAATATTTTTCATGAGACCATTATAACATTTTAATGACAAATTCAGTTTGTGCCACTGTAGGGCACAAATTGAATTTGTCATTAAAATGTTATAATGGTCTCATGACAGCTAATGTCAAAACCAACCACCTGACAGTTTAATGTAATGTTAACCCATAAAGCTAAGTGGTTCCTTAAGTTTGATAAATAATCTGCCATGTCATGTTTATGACATATTTATGTCAGGTTGTTTTGTCTTAGTAACGTTGTCTTAGTAAGTTGTCATGGCCAAGAAACGGCAGGTTATTATGTATTGGTTTCTGTCAAGGTGTCATAAAAGACATCTCAAAACAATGTCATATTGCATATATCATAATTGAGCGAATGACACTTAATGATATTTGTCATAAACCCTCCTTCATATTCATGACCTGTGTCCTGTCATGATTATGAAGGGGTCATGACAGTCTTATGCAAGTAAAGTGTTCCCAAAAATGGTAATTGGAAACTCAAAATATTGAAATACCTGACAGTGATATCTGGCAACACTTTCGGGTAGTCAGCTGGATAAGTGCACAACAACGTAATGCTCACCTATCAGAAAACAAAGATTGACATACTGTAGTAGGAATTCAATGATGAAGAACAAAGAGTGCATTTGAATGTATTTCCCACACTTACTGCAAGGTTCTCCACCTTCAGCTTGATGTTGAATTGGGGTCTGGAACTGGGGGGAGTGTGAGCGGAGCCCTCCACGTAAGCCCTGAGCTCTGCATGGGAGAGCTCGTCCACTTGTAACTCTTCTTCACTTGGAAACATGCTTAATAGCAGATCTATCTCTGCTAATTGTGCCTCTGCTTCCTCTGAGCAAGTCATATTTCCAACATTTGTTTCAAACTCAAATCCAATGTGCTTGCAGAGTATTTGTCCACACACTTCTGCCAAGACTACATAAAAATAAAATAAAAATAGAATTAGTGGTTAGAATGGACGCAAGCATAATTCATAATTACATTTTCACGTGCCATTATAGAATTTCCCCACCTTGAAATGCCAGTTATTTTCACCAGTTTTGTACCAACATACTAAAAGACTAAATTTTTATACAGGCGAACCGATACGCCCAGAACAAGAACTCAACGTGCTAACTAAGCTTTTTCCATAGAAAGCTATTATAAAGAAAATGCCTAATGCATCAAAACAGTGACGGTAGAAATCATGACACTTTCATTTTCTTAAAGCTGCAGTCCAGCGTTTCTCATCTTTGTCGCCATCTCTGTTCGAAATCTGCAATTGCAGTCATTCGCGGAATTATCTTTACACGAGTTGTACTTCGACACCCTCGACACGGCACAGCGCGGATGAACACAATGGGTCTCATTCATGAAACGTTCGTAAATATACGAGTAAATATGAGAGTGATTTGCGCGTAAAGAGACCTTCCCGAAAACTCTTCTCCTGATTCACAAATATTTCGTAAACGTCAGATGTGATAGTGAAATGTGTGTGTGTTAATGAATTTCAACCAGTCGTAAATGGGATGCGCGTGCAGGTTCATTCTCAATTACTATAAATCCCGCCCATTATATCCGACTGATATCTATATATAGGGAGGGATATAATAAAATGAATGCGAATGACAAAGAAAGATTTCTCCGATGCAGAAATTGAAGTTTAATTATCAGCAGTTCGTTCAAAACGCCACATTTTATTTTTAAGCGTAGCCTATAGTGGCGTATCAGGTCCTAAAAAAAGGAAGTTTGGCAGCATATTACAGATGCAGTAAATGGTTCGACATTAAGCTTGACAGCAAAAAACGAATTAGTTCACTTCGGAAAAATCATATTCAAACGGGAGAAGGACCGCCATCGATCACCAGATCGGTTATTACTGGTTCTCATTATAAAAGTAAAAAGAAAAAAAAAACGTATGTAATTACTATATAAAATATTTTTTTTTCAAAATGCTGTTTGAATATGTACCCAAATAAGGTGAATTAAAATTCAGCCTTATTAATGAGCAAAACATTTGGATGTGTTAAGCGCACCATTTACGTGTGGCTGGGAGCAGGTGTAGATTTTTTGCGTACCAACTAACATTTGGAAAATACAAACATTTTAATGAATCCGAAAATTTACGCCAGAACCACTTTACACACGATTTACACAAAAATTCCTTCTGCTCGTGTTTCATGAATGAGACCCAATGTTTGAGGTGAGTGTACAGCTGTCAGTCACCGCGCCGGTTTGGATACTTTCATTCATAATCACAGATTATTATTTTTGGAAGTATGACCAACAAAAGAATTTTCACCGGAAAATATAATCTGAACAAGTAAGAAACAGCCACTTTTGTTCTGGTTCTGACATTGCAGTAAATCGCACTGATTAAATCTAACAATTGCTTATAAGTTATCATATCACACAAAACCGTGCAAATTATACATTGTTCTCAAATGTTTAATGTTAACAACGTATAGTATTGCATGACTAAATGTAATGTCCTTCCGATCTGTATCCTTGTTTTCGCATGGATCCGATTGCAGTCTCTTTTTTCGGTAGCCAATCCGAAGTCCGAACAAGTCTTTTGCATTTTACAGCGGGTGAATCTGTTGTCACTGGTGACTGTCGTTTTAACCTTTCTGTATTTAACCTTTCTGTAACCTTTCTGCCATCAAATTGATGAGTTTAAAAGGGTGATGAACTAAGAAATCAAAGTTCCCTTGAGCTTTTGACATCTAAGAAGTCATCATATTATAAAAATATCCTGCAAGTTTCAGAACTGAAAACGCCCTTGTTAGTCCAATATAAGCTTTTATTGACACCAGCCTCAGCAAACGACTCGTTTTTCAAAGTGGGGAACTATGACGTCAAAGAGGATAAAACACCACCCCCGCAGAAGAAGATCAACGCCTACTTCAACATGGCGGGTTTAGCCCCGCCCACCGATTCGCGCATTACACGCATAGCTAAATAACATAGATGCCTAGTTATTGTAATCATGAGCTGGTGCCTACCTCGTGATGACAAACCGGCTCGAGAGTGAAACTCATTATAATATGCAAAACTGTTATCCACTCACAGCAGTGGGCGTTTACTTCCAAGTCTTCAATGCGAGACGCCCATAAAAACCGAGCGTTTTTCAGCTAGGCTCAAAACTAGGGTAGAAAATAGCCTTGTTTTTTTTATGTAAAAACAAAGCGAACGTCATATTTGAAATGATTAAATGACCCCTTGAATCATTTCAAGTGCTGTGAGAAAAGGCTATAAATCTCCACCTCCAGCATCCTCACACGCAATATAGCCTACTAGCTGAGACTCTTTTTTTATGTGTAGATGTGACGCAAGGACTCAAAGACATGCTCAAATCTTCTGCGGAAATCCACCAGTACCACTGGAATTAAAAACATTATTACAAGCTTACCTCTTTGAATCGAGGTAAAGCAAGCAGATAGTTTTGAACACTGGTTATGTATTTTGGATCATTTTTAACCCCAAAAAAGCTACGTACAGCAGCTTTAAAAAAAGATTGTATGAATTACACCATAATGATTACACCCATAAGTGATCTTAAGCGAAGTCTTTAGTAATGAGTAATATGATTACATTTTTTTAATAGACTGCATTCAAATCAGAACATGTTTTGTATATTTGTGTATTCAAAATCGACAATTTAAGCAAACAAAAATCATGATTCTCGATACCCATAATTGAGCAGCTCTAATATTTAATATCATATTTTAAAATTACGGTCTTAGTTGCATTAAGGCACGTTATTAATTTTTCCACATTAAGCTTATTAGAATGTCCTACTGTTTTAGTCTTTGAATCA
>NW_024121111.1:10586276-10622055 GCF_016745375.1 Pimephales promelas | reverse complement strand
GGTAGGAGAGAAGGTTGGGTTTGATAACATAATCTCTGGCTCGCGAATGAACAAAGCAGTTGTAGTGTTTTTTTGAAAACTGAAGCTTTGGTTGAATAAATTGACTGTGGACGGATTGTGGGTGAAAGAGGCTTTTGTTCCGGTTTCACCGCTGTCTGCCCCAGCTACTAAAATCACAATCTCAAATGTCCGCCGTTTGTTTCCAATGACGTAATTGTAAAAGAACTTCTTCGATATGGGAAAATTGCAAGCCCCATGAGAACGATCCCATTAGGATGCAAAAATGCGGCGCTAAAGCATGTATTGTCCTTTCGACGTCAGATTTTATGTTTCTCAGCTCCCAAGATCGATCTTTAGAAGTTTCCTTTAGAGTTAAACATGAAGATAATTCGTACATGGTGTACGCGAGTACGGAGAGTTTGAAATGTTTTGATTGTGGCGATGTCGGACATAGCGCTTCTCGTGTCCGCATAAAGTGCGTGATGAACCGAGTGCATCTAGAGATGAAGAATCAAAATGGGAATCTCAAGTGATTGAAAGGAATAAACAAGACTCTGTACTGACTGATAGAGTGACGGAGGAGGAGGTGAAGGAACAAGAGAAGGTGAGTGCTGTTGTTCTAAAGCGTTGATAATGATCAGCCTGGGTGCAGTTATGCTGTTGGAAAGCCTGCTAGTGCTTGTGGAGTTACTGATATAAGGTGGTGAATGAATGCAGGTGTAGAAGATGTGCAACAACACTCTTTAGTAACTCAGGCAAAATGTTCAGAAGAGGATACAGGTGAAGAAATGGATGGTTTATCTCAAAGTACTGAAGATGGTGTGAGAGATGAACAGTGGGCTGAGATGGAAAGAGCAAGAGAAAGTGATTTGTACACCGTTGACCAGATTAATAGTTTTCTGGATGAAACTAAAGGGAAAGCAGGAGTAGAAATTGTTGATTTCTTTCCTGATCTTGAGAAATTTGTTTCTTCGGTAGCTTGGGCTCGAAAAATGACTAGTTGCACCGAGCTCTCTCAGCAGAAAAGGTTTCGGCTTAAGAAATATATCACATCTGCTAGGCAAAAATTGAAACTGGTTGGCAAAGAACCACTAACGAGGGGGAACGCTAAAGACTCATAATGGGATACACTTTTTATTTAATTTTTCTTTTCTTTCTTTCCCCCCCCCCTCTCTTTCTGATGGAGATCTTAAGAGCAGGATCACTAAATGTGAATGGGATGAGGGATATGAAAAAAAGTGTATTTATTTCTGAAATTATTAATTTGAAAGAGTTAAATGTCATTTTTTTGCAAGAAACTCACAGCGATTCAGACAATGAAGTTGATTGGGGGCTATGGTGGAGGGGAGAGCATTTTCTTAGTCATGGAAATAATTTAAGTGCTGGGGTAGCAATTCTTTTTGCCCCTTCTCTCAATTGTAGTATTTTGTGGAAAAATGAATTGGTACCGGGAAGACTTTTGATTGTTAGAGCTGAAATACACAATATGAATTTCATTTTTGTGAATATTTATGCTCCAAATATAGGCATTGAGAGAACAAGGCTCTTTTTTAAACTAGAACAGTTCTTAAGACAACAAGATGATAGAGATTTTGTAGTTTGTGGTGGAGACTGGAACTGCACCTTAGATTTTATAAAAGATAGGACTGGGGAAGAACCACATCAAATGTCAGCTACTTGTCTTGCACGACTAGTAAAGAATTTTCACTTATCAGATGTATGGAGAGAAAGTAATCCATTAGTTACACAGTACTCTTGGGTGAGTTTTACTAATAATATATTTTCTGCTGCTCGTTTAGATCGGTTCTACTTATCTCATAATATGAGGAACAGGCTTTTGAATTCAAACATTACTCCTGTCCCTTTTTCAGATCATAAACTAATCACAGTTGAATGTAGTCTCATAACACAAGCTTATAAAACTTCTTATTGGCATTTCAATGTTAAATTGTTAGAAGACACTATCTTCTGTGAAAACTTTAAGAATTTTTGGGAAGTTTGGAAGAATGAGAAAGGAAAATATGACAACATTATTCAATGGTGGGAGATTGGGAAAGTGTTTATTAAGGATTACTGCCAACAATATTCTTCTCTTTCTGCTTCGTGTTTAAAGAAAACTTTGGAGAGCTTGGAGAAAGAACTTAATATTATTGAAGGGAATATGACTGTAAATGCTTCTCCTAATTTGAAGGATATGTGGTCGGAAAAGAAAAACTGTTTGAATTTAATCCTTGATGAAAAAGTCCAAGGAGAACTTGTAAAAAATCGGTTTCTAACAAAAAGAGACATAGATGCTCCTACGTCCTTCTTTTTTAACTTAGAACGGAAAACTAAGTATGGAAAAAAGATATTGTTTTTAAAAGATAAGGATGGACATCTTGTTTCAGACCCGGAAAGGATGCGCAGACTGGCAGTGGATTTCTATACTGAACTATATTCTGCTGAGTCTTTGGATGAGCAATGTAGACATGAACTTTTACGAGATCTTCCTGAGATATCTACAGAAAAACAACAGCTTTTGGAAGCACAGCTTACTTTTAATGAACTGACCTCAGCAGTAATGGATCTCTCATCAGGGAGGGCACCAGGGATTGATGGACTTCCTGCAGAATTTTATAAACACTTTTGGACTGTTATTGGTCATGATTTTTTTGAAGTTGTGCAGAAATGTGTAAGTGAAGGATGTCTAACAAGAAGTTGTCAGCGTGCTGTCTTAACATTACTTCCAAAAAAGGGAGATTTGACGCTACTAAAAAATTGGAGACCTGTAGCTCTCTTATGTTCAGAGTATAAGATTCTCTCTAAGTGTCTTGCTAAAAGGTTAAATGATGTATTACATGAAATTATTCACACAGACCAATCATATTGTATAAAGGGCAGATCTATTGCAGATAATTTACATCTGATGCGGGATCTGTATGACTATGCTTTTTACAACAATGTTGATATTGGGTTTTTGGCTATGGACCAAGAGAAAGCCTTTGACAGAGTTGATCATCATTTTCTTTTTGAGACTCTTAAGGCTTTTGGATTTGGAGAAAATTTAATTTCATGGATAAAATTACTTTATAATGAGGCAACTTGCTTAATAAAAATAGGTGGGGGTCTCAGTGTCCCAATAAAGGTTCAGAGGGGTATAAGGCAAGGTTGCCCCATTTCAGGGCAGCTTTATAGTATTGCTTTTGAGCCATTACTCTGTAAATTAAGAAGAGAATTAACGGGGCTGCAAATCAGAGAAATAGATTCTTCACAGGTGATTAAAATGTCTGCATATGCAGATGATCTTACGGTCATAATAAGAGGTAATCAAGACATTAATGTTCTGAAAAAGTGTTTAGAAACTTATGAAAAAGCCTCTTCTGCGAAAGTTAATTGGGGCAAAAGTGTGGCAGTGTGGTGTGGGCATGACAATAATGGTCCCATCCTTCCTGGAGAGCTGCAGTGGGGAAGGGAAGGTTTTAAATATTTAGGAGTGTTTTTAGGATCTGTAGAGTATAGGAAAAAGAATTGGGAGGGACTAGTGGAGAAAACATGTGTTCGGTTATCTCGATGGAAATGGTTGCTCCTCCGGTTATCCTATAGGGGTAGAGTCTTGGTCTGTAACAATCTCATTGCTGCTACTTTATGGCATAAAATGATGATATTAGAACCTCCAGAAGAACTGATGGTGGACATTCAGAAAAAAATAGTTGATTTCTTTTGGTCTGGGTGTCACTGGCTGAAAGCACCAGTACTTTATTTGTCCAGGACGGAGGGAGGTCAAGGACTTATCGACATCAGATCCAGAATTAAAGCCTTCAGACTCCAGACAGCTAAAAGACTACTGTATGGTAAAGAAGTGAGCTGGTGTGGCGTAGCCCGTGGCCTCCTGAGAAGAGCAGGTGGAATGGGTTATGATCGTCAACTTTTCCTAATGGACATTAACAAGCTGGACTTAACTGGTCTGTCATCGTTCTACAGGTCATTGTTGAGAGCGTGGACTCTTTTAAAAGTCTGCAGAGATCTAAATGGTGAACAGAGCCAGTGGTTACTGGAAGAGCCCTTGATCTTTAACCCAAAAATTGATTTGGATGTTTTAAAATCAACTTCTGTGAGGCATGCTTTATGTTCTGCAAAAATTTTAAAGATTGAACACTTATTGAATGAAGATGGATGGATTTCTGCAGAGACTCTGGCTACCAAGCTTGGCATAAAATCAGTCCGAGTTGTGCAGAGGCTGTTGAACCATCTTTATGAGTGCATGCCAGTGGACTATAGAGACTCTTTATTTTTGCACAAAAAAGAAAATGCAGTTTATTCTTTCCCGGAACTGGATATCACAGCGGCGACTGGATTGTGGCAAGAGAGTCAAGGCGGAATTTTATCCTTCAAGACCCCTCAACTGGGGAGTTTCAGAGAAATTGGGAAAAAAGCTATTTATATGCTCTGTGTAAAAGTTCTTCATCTTCATGCACTTGAAAATGTAAAAGAGACTAAATGGACAGATTTTTTTGGACCAGACTCTTCCCCGAAAGGTTGCTGGAGGACCATGTACAAACCCCCCATTGAAAAAAGGTCTGGAGATCTACAGTGGCGCGTTGTACATGGTATTATAGCTACAGACAGATACAGAGCACATTTTGATCCACTAGCGGGGATGGGATGTCCGTTCTGTGAACAGCAGGAGACTGTTTTTCATTTGTTTGCTGACTGTAGTAGATTATTGCCTCTCTTTGAAATTCTTGGAGGCTGGTGTCAAACATTAGGAGAAGATTTCACACTTGAGTTGTATGTCTATGGACCCAAATACAAACGCAGCAAGAGGGAGATCTGTCATCTACTCAATTTTATTTTCGGACAAGCAAAGTTAGCTGTTTGGCTCTCTCGTAAAAATAAAATAGGGGCTATGGGACAAACTGACGTGGTACTGATTTACAAGGGTTTGATGAAGTCAAGGTTGAAAATAGAATTTGAATACTATCACCTGAATGAGAATATTGAAAGATTCAATTTGACATGGGCTATTAATAAGTGTATTTGTGATGTTGACTACAATGGTGATTTACAATTATATGTATAATATTACATGATGATTATGCTTGTAAAAGGTTTATAGGTGGTTGTTATTTATTGTTTTCTTTGTTGGTGAAATAATTGATTGAAGCTTGATTTTAATTTTTTGTAATTAAAGGTGTTTCAAAAGTCTCTCTCTCTCTCTCTCTCTCTCTCTCTCTCTCTCTTCTCTCTCTCTCTCTCTCTCTCTCTCTCTCTCTCTCTCTCTCTCTCTCTCTCTCTCTCTCTCTCTCTCTCTCTCGCAAACACATTGACAGCGGACGAGTCTGTGTATTGAATCGGTTAGTATCATAAACAACGCTGCACAGATCCATCCAACATGCTCTCAACCTTGAAAAAAGGTTATCAGCAAGTAAGAAGCCTAGCTGGTTAATAAGGAGAGCTATGCAAACCTAATAAAACCCCGCCGCGCTTGCCACAGTTTTTTTTAACAGTGTGGTAAATCAGACACATCGGTAGAAAAACATTCTTGTTTCCAATTTTTGTTCAACGGTTCTGGTAGTGTCACATTTCAGTTTGGCTAAGTAACATTTCTTTTCTTTGACTGGCAAGAAATACCAGCTGATACTAAGGTTATGTACTTGTTATTGTCCATCGGAAGTTAATTTTGGGCCAGATTAATGCACATGCGCAGTACCGTTTGTTTATGTTGTTACTGCTGATATAGTTTGAAGATGTGGCGCATGACATGATTTTAAAACAAGCTTGATATTCCTCTCTTTAGATCAGACTTCTTTACAGGACACCATCTTTACTGTAGAGGACAATGACCATCAGGAAACTCCTTCCAGTAGTCCTGAAGTCCCCCACACTGCCGAAAACCAGCAAGTGGAGGACACCAAGCCTCAAGATCAGGACAGTCCAGCCTGTACATCATCAGGTGACACTGGATCACATCTGCTGAGACAGCTGGACTGTGACAAGATCGTGAGGACCAAGGGTGAGTTTACTGTCTGACATTCAAACATGGCACTCTCTCTCTTCCCAACATTATTTTTAAAGTGAATATGTATAAAGGAAACTAAAGCATATGTTTTAAATATGGCAGCTGTTTTTAAGGTTTCTTTTAGTTTTTTTATTCCTCCACAATTTTAAATCACCATTTTTTTTTTAATTTTCATTTCACTTAAATAGTCATACGACAAATGAATTTTTAAAAGCACGAATATTACTAAAATATTTACCGATTAACATTTCATCAGAAAGTATGGAAAACTGCTTTATTACACAGTAAACAAATAAAAATTATTCTGTTTTAATAGATCCCATTTGCTGGAAATATGCCATTGGCAAGAAATTGGGGGAAGGAGGATTTGGCTCTGTGTTCGAAGGAACCCGTTGCAAGGACGGCCTCATAGTAGCTGTGAAATTCACAGCGAAGACAGGGAACGAGCAATACATCCACCTTGTACGTAGACTGTGCTCTCTATGTTTGCAATTTATAACATTTTTATGTAAATCTTATATATTTCAATAGATAGACAGACTGGGCTAAATCCTTATTTGAGAAACCAATCCTTTATCTAAAAATAATAAAAACTTTCTTGATATTTATTTTTTTTATTTTTTTATTTATTTCACAATAATTCAGTACATTTTACTTCAACAAAAGCAGTTGTTGGGGCATGAATAATATAGACAGAAGCAGTATAAATTATGCAGTACATCACACATTACAATTGCAACTACTACAATAGCACGCCATAGTTCAATGTAACTTTCCCAACAACTGATTAGGAAAAACAAATATATGCTATTGTGAAAATGGATCCCCAAGAAGCAATAGCTTATAAATAGGGGTCCATCCCACCACCAACACCTCCCCACCCACCTAACATTGGTGACCAGAGCGGACCGACTTAGATGCCATTAGCAAATAAACTTTAAATTATGAGTATTTGGAATACAGTTACTTTCAAGAGATAAAAACAGACAGTCATTGTACCTTTGTTCTTCAAATTAAATTTATCCTCATACCAAAGGATAGGGGTTCCCTCAATACCCTCAATTATACCTCTCCAGTAATTGTTGCTTTAATTTCTTTTTGAATATTGCTAAAGAGGCAGATTGTTTTAAATTAGGGTCGAGCTCATTCCATAATTGTGGGCCCCTGTAACATACACTAAACCTAGCCCTTGTTAGGTTCCTGCATTTCCCTTTCAAGAGCAGCTTATGTCTAGTGTTATGTTTGTGTGAAGATGTATATAATGGGATGAGCTCACATAATCCAGTATTTAACCTGTTGACAACATTGTATATTATGCATGCATTATGATAATAGTTACGTTCAGGAAGCTTTAGTAGGCCATATCTATGGAAGAGAGCGTTCGTATGTGAGTTGTATGTAGACCATGTAATAGCTCTAATGGCTTTCTTTTGTAGCATGAGGAGTTTCACAGTATAAGTAGGGCAAGTATTATTCCAAATAATATTACAATAAATCAAGTGAGGCTCAAACAAAGTCCTATATAAAGACAAGAGTACATCCAATGGGAGCATATGTCTTATTTTGAAGAACAAACCGACAATTTTAGATAGTTTTTTAACCAATTCATTAATATGTTCCTTGAAGTTTATGAATTGATCTATATGTAATCCAAGAAATTTGATTGCGTCCACTCTTTGAATAGCTCTACCATCTATAATTAAATTAATGTCACAATCGTTATACATCTGGATACCAGATCGAAAAACAATATAAAAAGTTTTACTAGTGTTCAGCGATAGTTTGTTACATTTAAACCAGATATCTATTTCTGTTAATCTGTCGTTTAGGAGTTTTTCGAGATGATTTAAGTGTTTGTGGGACACAAACAGATTTGTATCATCAGCAAAGAGTATTTTATGAACGTCACTAGAACAATATACAAAATCATTAATGTAAACAAGGAACAATAGAGGCCCCAGTATAGATCCCTGAGGAACCCCAAATACTACATTTTCCAGTCCAGAGTCAACATCATTTAGACTAACATATTGCCGTCTTCCATAAACATAGTCCCTGAACCACTGGAGAGCCACACCCCTGACACCATAATGCGAAAGTTTACCAAGTAAAATTTGAAAATCAATCGTGTCAAATGCTTTTGAGAGGTCGAGAAAAACCCCAATACCGGCTTCTTTTCTCTCAAAAGCATCATTTATTTTCTCTACGAGATCTAAAATGGCCATACTTGTACTTTTATTTTTCCTAAAGCCATATTGTGAAGATTCTAATATATTTTGTTTATTTAAGTAGTCTACAAGTCGTGTATAAACCACCCTTTCTAATACTTTAGACAATGTTGGCAGGATGGATATTGGTCTATAGTTTAGAATATCATTTTTGTCCCCAGATTTATACACTGGTATTATCTTTGCCACCTTAGCTTGTTTAGGAACTATGCCATACTGCAATGATAAATTAATTATGTGAGCCAATGGCTCAGCTATTTCATTTACTATGGCTTTAAGGATCTTACTACAGATTCCATCAACACCAGCTGTATACGAGCTTTTAATTTTATTAATAATGTTTGTAACTTCCAATTTACAGGTGGGTCTAAAGTAGCAAGAACTGGGATAATTATTCCTCAAGAATGTTTTATAATTGACATCCCCTGTAGGACCACATTGTTGAGACAGATTCTTTCCAACAGAGGAAAAATGTCTATTAAACAAGTCTGGTAATGTATCATTATATAATTGGGTTGGCACATCAATGTCAGGGATAACTGAGGATTTATTACTGCGGCCAAGTATCTCATTCAACACCTTCCAAGATTTATTTTGATCCCCCGAGGCAGTTTCCAAACGATCAGCAAAATATCTCGCCTTACTGTTTCGTATTAAACTTGTTAGTTTATTCTTATACTGTGTATATAATATTCTATTATTGCTGTTCGGATTCTTCCTGTATTGTTTATAGAGTCTATCCTTCTTCTGAATAGACTTTAAAATTCCTTTGGTGATCCATGGATGAGTGTCCTTTTTATGTTTAATCACCCTTTCTGGAATAGTCACGCGGATAGCATCGGTTATTACATCAATTAATAAATTAAAAGCCAAATTGGGATCTGTGGCATTGTATATTTCATCCCATCTTTTATTTTGGAGGTGTTGAATTAGATTTGCAAGTGATTTGTTATTAATAACCTTTACCTTCCGTTTGGTACATGGATCTGATACTCCTTTTATCCAATTTGTAAAGAACACAACAGGGTAATGATCCGAGATATCAGAAAGTATTACTCCCGATTTACAACCCATGTTTTGTAAATTTGTTATAATATTATCTATTTTAGACCTACTGTTCTCTGTTACCCGTGTGTGTTTATCTATAGTCGGATAAAATGATGAGGAGTAAAGGGTATTTAAAAAATCAATTCCTCTATTATCATCATTTGAAATGTCGATATTAAAGTCACCCATGATAATACTGTTTTTATTCGTCTGATTTATACAGAAAAGGAGATTATCAAAATGGTATCTAAATGTATCATAGTCAGAATTTGGTGGTCTATATACTACTCCAATGATGATACATGCACCACTCTCCATTTTGACTTCTAGGAATAATGAATCACTGTGACCATCAGCCACTGTCAAATCATGACGTTCCTTCACTGAATAATGAGAATTCACATACAAGCACACCCCTCCTCCAATTTTACCCTGCCTATTAATATAATATAGTGAGTATCCATCTATTTTATAGATATCTAAAAAGGTTTGCTCACTCATCCAAGTTTCACTACAACCTATGATATCAAAGCTTTTCCCTGTACTAGCAAGAAGTGCAACAAGGTCATCATAATGCTTTTTAAGACTTCTAATATTTAGATGCATTAGAGAAAAGGAGAAGTCATTAATATGTTTCAACTCTCTGGGGTTGTAATAATCACAGCTTGTATTGGTAGAGGTACAAAGGTAATGTTCAAATTTCTCATATTCAGTACTACAATTTATGTCTTTCACTCCCATTGTTTTGTAATAAGATTATGTTTCCGGTTGTGAAAAATACATTCCATACACAAAACCCGGTCCATATTCTTTCATTTCCATTCCTTTAGTCACCCTGTGAATAAGAAAAAAAGCAAAACAAAACAAAAAACAAACAAAAAAAGAAAATTGGACATCCATAACAGTCATAATGTCCAGTTACCAACTCTCCATTTATGATGTGAATGTGTATTGTATAACACCCACTGTGCCCCCAATCGCGCATGTTCATCAATGAGCATAAAGGGGGCAATATATCATAGTCACATTGATAAAGAAAACTACTTTACCAGTCAAGTGAGGGTAGAAAGGAAAGCTTCGGCCTCATTAGAGTCCTTAAATGACTTCTGCACATTGTTTACCTTGAAGAATAGAGTAGCTGGATAAGCCATCCTGAAGCGTATGTTCATCCTTATAAGCTCAGCACAGACCGTGTTAAACGCGCGTCTCGCAGCCCGAATATCTTTCTTCATTCTTCTAGCCTGACCATCCAAGACCTCTTCCACTTGAGGTGGCCCTGACAGTAATGGCCAATCAAGGCCCACACTGTCGCCATATTATAAAGCTGCTGGAGTGGCAGGACCATCTCGACCAGTTCATCATGGTCCTAGAACGGCCCTTACCCTGCATGGACATGCACAGCTTCTGGAAGCTTTCCGGATGCTGCTTCAGTGAGAAATTGGCCCGTCATTTCATGCGGCAGGTTATTGAGGCTGCTGTCATGTGCTGTACCAGGGGTGTCCTACACAGAGACATCAAGATGCAGAACCTCCTGGTCAACACAAAGACCCTGGAGGTCAAATTGATCGATTTCGGCTGCGGGGACCTCATGAAACGCTCCGCCTACAAAAAGTACTCTGGTATGTGTTATCTTTAAAACATATATTTTAGGATTTAAACTCTAGTGATTAGTTACACCATGTTGAAAGCAGACATTTACAATCTCTTATCTCCAGGCACAGAAAGCTATTGCCCTCCAGAGTACTTTGAAAAGGGCAAGTACCATGGGAAGAAGGCAACGGTGTGGTCGCTGGGGGTGCTGCTGTTTGCCATGATCAGCCGCCGTTTCCCAGACAGAGGAGATATCGCTTCGATGGACTCTGATGTCTGGTTCAAGCCGAACTTATCAGATGGTTAGTACAAAAAAACATGTTCTTATGGATAATGCAGGAATCTTTCCCATTTTTACAGCTTAGAGAGCAAGTGTAAAGTTGAAGGAAATAACTAGAAAACTCTCAATCTTTCTGCACAGAATGCTGCCGGTTTATTCGAGGTTGCCTGAAGAGCAACCCAAAGCGGAGACTCCATCTGGATAAGATGCTCTCCCATGACTGGTTAAGGTACAGTGTAAAAGACAAGCTAAAATGATTTTGAAGATATATGTACATTACATTTTTGTTAACTTAGCTTGATTATCTGAATATGGACATCAGCTTCTTTACATTACCATTCAGTACCTGCTGTAACTGTCATATATCCAATCCTTATACATGGCATAAATGTATTTTTTTATACCTTATGAAAAATGCTTTCTAATTGTTTTTCAGGTCATGGAAAGGGTTGCATCTGGTGGGCTGAAACAGAAGACCACTCCATCTCTCCAGCCTCAGCGTCTTGCGGGGCTGGCTGGCCTCGGTTGCGTCTGGCGCCTTGGTTTGAGGCGGTAGTTTTAGCGTCTTGCGGAACTACTTGCCTAGGGATGTGTGCTTCTTGTAAATAGTTAGTTTAGTTTTACTTAGTTAAGTTAGCTCCTCCATCTCTCCTGCCTCAGCGTCTTGCGGGGCTGGCTGGCCTCGGTTGCGTCTGGCGCCTTGGTTTGAGGCGGTAGTTTTAGCGTCTTGCGGAACTACTTGCCTAGGGATGTATATTGTAAATAGTTAGTTTAGTTTTAGTTAAGTCCTGCACCATCCAATCATATTTTTGACAATGGAGTCAGCCAGAGCTCTCTGTTCAGCCCGTCCCACAAGTTCCTCGTACTGACGCCCTGGAAGTCTCTGCCACTGTTATCCGGGTCCCAGAGAAGGGGTTTCATATAGCTCTCTTTCTCAGCTGCCTTGGGCCCAGAGATCCTGTCAGGGCTTCTCCAGAATTACCAGTGAAGACGGCCATAAAGTTTCCTGTCACTGCTGCTCCAAAACCTGCTGAGGCTCGACAGAAACACTGTGAAGGTTCATTCTGCTGCAACTCCAGTCCCTGCTACGGTTCTAGAGCTCCGTGTCAAAGAAGCTCAGGTTGCAAAGTTTCCCAGAGGTTCCTCACATGACTACAAGT
The DNA here is from genome assembly GCF_016745375.1 of Pimephales promelas. Next base: position 10,609,752 of record NW_024121111.1, on the reverse strand, counting down.
TTCCTCCTTTTGGTGCAGAGGTTCATGCCACAGTTGCTAAAGAAGTTCCAGCCAAATTACATATGTAACCCTGGGATTTCTACTCACAGTTAAACAAAAGTATTTAGGACCTTAATGATAATGTTTCGGGTACTGAATTACATAGTTCTTTACAATGTCTTTATGGGTATCTACCCCTTTAAGAGCATCATTTAGCCTGATAGTTTGGTTGTAATTTACATGTGAAAAACGTGGGTTTTACCAACAAGTTAGTGTTTGTCCGTTATTCATTGGTGAATTATTGAATAAGCCCACCTTATATCTACGTAATGTGAAGTTTGATTGGTTCTTGGGAAGGAACACGACAGGAGGAAACATGGTTTACTAGGCTGAGGATAGGACATACAGGACTGAACAGTAATTTACATAGAATAGGGAAGCATGAGACAGGTGTGTGCCCATATTGTGAGGAAATAGAAACTGTGACGCATGTACTTTTGATATGTAGGCAGTATCATGGAGAGAGAGAAAAGATTAAGAGGGTAACAAAATCTGTTAATTTAAGCAACTTGTTGAAAATACCAGGGATACAGTCTACAATAAAAGCAGTGATAGAATTTCTTAAAAGAACACAGTTAGCAAAAAGAATTTAGCCTTAGTGTTTATTTTAGTTTTATTTTCTATGGAGGTTGAGTCGAGGTTGAAGCTGGAGGAGCTAAACACGTAGCGCCAGCTGAAGCTTGGGCTCTAACTCTCTGTTATTTATATTTATTAATTTTTCTCTCCCAATGTGATCACACCCATTCCAGTAGATGGCGGTAATGCACATAGCTTGCAAACTGCCAATAAAAATCACAGAAGAAGAAGAAGAAGTTCTTGGGAAGGGGGAGGGAAAAGGAGAGAGAGTCGAGTCGAGGCGAAGGAGGAAGGTGTGTGTCGAAGCGCGCCGATGTATGTGTGAGAGAATCACGATTAATCCGAATAGGATTGATTGATTTTATTTCTTTGAGCAACGAAAAGTATTGAAACTATCAGAAAAGTATTGATTTAGCAGCATTGATTTTGTTTCGTAAGGTTTGCCGGCTGTAAACTGAACGCTGAGTTGATTTTCTGTTTAGCCGTACACTTGTGTGAGTTCCGGGCAAGTTAGTGCTTACTACACATGAAATAGTGACTAAGTAGCTAAATACTAAAGTGGACTTTAAATACCAGCATGAATAGCCGTGATAAGGAGAAGCTGCACGATCCAGGTAGCGCCCTGAATCACCGAGAGGTTCAGGGTTCCCCTGGCAACGGGGGATTGCGAGGATCGCCAGGACGCGCATATCAGTGAGAACTGAGTGATTAAAGTTTCCTAACGAGGGAGGACTTTCCACTACGGAGTTGAGGTAGCACCTTTAATATTTATTTGGCTCTTTGGAGTGAAGCGGCCAATTATCCTTTTGTTTGCGGTCACAACGCACTCGAGCAACGGTTACAGGCCTGCAACGAGGGGTGAGCGTGATTGTGTGTGTGTGTGTGTGGGCCCACTAAAGTTAATGTGATTATTTGTCAAATTATAACTGCCGTTTATTTTCCTGAGGGGTGTTTGAATTATTATTATTCATTTTCTGTTAAAGGGAAGTTTCATTTAGCCTATTTGTAAATATATAGGCATTTAAAAAGTGTAAAATCATATTGAGAGACATTTGATTTATTATTGGGTAGCAGAGTCATACTCAACTGTAATTCATATTCATTTGTGATTGATATTCAATTCTAAAAGTACATTAATCTGAGAAATTGTGTATAATTTTAGGATCCCAACCGACAATTTTAAAATAGACAGCATTGTAATTTAGGCCTACTGTTTATTTATCCTCCTTTTTGTTTCAAATTTTCCATTTTTTTATTTAATTTCATGTTTTTGTTAATAAACATTTTAATCGTTTACTTGAAGTGATTTCATCCAGTCTTACTGATTGGTTTGTTTGGAAGTTAAATTGAATATTTCTTTTGGGATTAAGTTATTCTCATAAAATGCCTGATTATAGCTAAACTGAGGAAATAGGGAGTTGTGCTAAAGGGTGTTAAGTGAGTTCCCTTATAGTTTAGTCGAGAGACTACAAAATTCGAACCTGAGTACCCGCCCTAATAGCTCAAGTACGTCATAATTGAGAGGGAAGAGGGTGCTACATAAAGTGGTGGCCCGTACGGGGAATTTTCTTTTCGTTTCCCCCTAGTTATAAATAACTTAAACTCCCTCATTATATTAACCTTGTACTGTTCTATCCTTTCTTGTGGTGATGGATTTGAGTGGAAACCCTGAGCTTCGAGCAGAACTGACCTCATGGTGCAAAGAAGCTGTGTTGGATGAAAATCATGCCCTTTTGCTGGTAGGGGTTCCCGCTGATGCTGACGTGGCCTATATAGAGGATGTAGCTTAAACAGTGAAAGCTTGGGGAAGAGTACGAGTAAGAGCTACTAAAGCGGGTGTTAACCCCGATACTTTGAAAGTATTATGTGAGTGTCGGGAATTGGTTAGCACATCGACTGTCCCACCACTATTGCTCCCTGAGGAGGGGGGGGGGATCCCTGGAAAGTGGTCATAGTTCAGGGGTGTGACCCATCTCCGTCAGAGTTTGCAGAAAAGCTGGCAATGTTCCTCGCTAATGAAGGGAAGTCCATGAAGGATTTGCAATCTTTAGTTTCTCCTTCCGGTCACAATGTTGGTTCTCCTGAGTCGTTAATCCGGGCTGTGGGGGACCTGTTGGACAAAACAGGCAGACAAACCACTGACAGTAGTGCATATAGACGGTTACGTACTTTTTCTGGTTCTGTTCCAACACCAACAGGAGAAGAAAATATGGAGAACTGGATGGACCAAGCTCGCATGATTATCTCAGAGTGCGAGTGTTCTGAGAAAGAGAAGAGAAGAAGAATTGTGGAGAGCTTAAAGGGGCCTGCTCTTGATATTGTGAGATTTTCGAGTCCAGAAGCTAATGCGCTACAGTATCTAGAAGCTTTAGAAAGTACTTTCGGAACCTCTGAATCAGGCGAAGATTTGTACTTTGCTTTCCGTCTTCTTCGCCAGTGTCATGGTGAAGCACTGTCTGATTTCCTTCGCAGAGTAGAGAAATCACTAACCAAAGTGGTACAAAGAGGTGGACTGTCTCCACAGATGGTGGATAGAGTGAGAGTAGAGCAATTGATAAGAGGCGCCGTGGAGTCAGACCTGATGCTTCTACAGTTAAGGCTGCGAGAGAGAAAAACTCAACCACCTACCTTCTTAACTTTGTTAAATGAGATCAGAGAAGCAGAAGAGAGTGAAGCCGCCAGACGGAAAATCAAAGCTACTGTAAAGACAGTCCAGAGTCAGGAACAAAACCTCAGCTTTGCAGTTGTAAGCGAGTTAAGAGCAGAGATCCAGGCCTTAAAAACCCGATTATGTGATGAATCTCCAAAAATTTAAAATGCTCCCAGCCTGATGGAGTCAAAAGTTAAGCCTACTAAGAGAAGTGTGGAGACACCATCAGATGAAGTCGAAGCCCTGAAACAACATACAACAGCTGCAGCAGAAGTTAGGAGTAATGAAAGTAGGATATGGTTTACCAGTAGACCATGCTTAGCAACAGCAACCAAAACCTGTTTCTGTTCATTCAAGGACCAGATCTTCCACTGATAGGGAGGATTTCTTCTGTTACCAGTGTGGGGAAGATGGGCACATTGCCACAAAATGTAAAGCTCCTGAGAATCTTCCTCTGGTTATTCAGAAACTGGTCCGTTCGCTAAGGAAGGCGAAGAGTGGAAGGAATGATGCCTCTGGAGACAGTTCTAAGGTTGGGAATCATGATTGTTATACTGCAATAGGGCTGAACGATTTTGGAAAATAATCGAATTGCGATTTTTTTTTTAACCAATATTGCGATTGCGATTTAATATGCGATTTAAAAAAAAAGTTATTTACCTTCTGTATTAGTCGACAAAGACAAGCAATAAATCATTGTACAGTATGGATGGGAATCTTTAGATAGCTCATGATCCGATCTACTTTTTTTCTTATTAATTAATCTTAATAACTTTTAAAATATGTATTTAATTACATGTGTAAAAACACATACTTTAAAAAATAAATATAAAAAAACATTTAATTAAAGCAATTACATGTTAAGAATTTTAAATAGGCTATATAAAATAATATAGCTTCAAAATATAAAAGCTAGTAAATAAAGAGAAACAAAAAAAACAAACATTACAAGCAATAAAGAAAGAGTGGTCTCTGTATTTAAAAGTAGGCTGTCTGAATGTTTTTCATTCAAGAGCTGGAGTGATTTCCCCTCAGTTTAGATACGATAAGCTGCATTCACACTAATGCATATATCTCTTTTGAAATTGTAAATGTGGTTTGTCCTGTTGGTTTAAGATATAACTGACCGTGTTTACATTAATTTCGCGTCATAAAAGCATTTTGACATGCAAGTACATTTACCAATGAGTCACTCACAGTCGCATGCACGAGCGCTCTTCACAAAGCACACGTTAGTATTTTAAAATGAAAGCAGCCTTCTAAGTGATTTTCATGGTTTTAATATATAAGCCAACTGCATTCCAAAAGACATAAATAATGCCTCTGTGAAGCATTTGTAAAGAAAATTCCCGCGGGAGAGAACGCGCACTGCAAGTGTAATGTTATAACATCAAGCAAAGCGGCAAAACCTGTTCAATGAAGCTCGCGAATGTCCTTGTAATTCGGTTCAATCCCGAACTTTATGAAATAACGTTACTATGTTTTGGAAGGTTCGAGCGGTGTGTGTGTGTGAGTGAGGAAGAGAGAGAGCGAGAAAATAGAAGCAAGCAGATTCAGAACACGGTTCGTTTCTAAAGCACGCGCAGCGTCATCACGCATCTGTGAATATAAACTAAGCTCATACTCGATTCTGAAATTCTCTGAATCGATCCAGGATTGTTGAGGAGAGGAGAGAATAAATAACACAATAAACTGTTCTTTTCTGAACGCCAGATCGCGTAGCGTGGCAAGTTGATGCTTTATCTTGCAGACTGCTTTTCTCTCGCGTGTCACGTGACCAGTATAATCGCAGCTCTTGCGATTACAAAATCGCGTTTCATCATATCGCGATTTTATCGCAAATGCAATTAATCGTTCAGCCCTATTCTGCAAGAAGTCAGGTTCATATCTCAGGAGCAAACTGTCTTCCAAAGGGACTGGTGGGTCCCTCATCCACTGTGTCAGTGAGGATAAATGGACATCCATGCAAAGCAATGCTAGACAGTGGGTCTCAGGTCACAATTGTTTTGACTCATGGTATTCCAAATACCTATCTGATGTGCCTCTACAGCCTCTGCATGGACTTTCAATTTGGGGATTGAGCTCCTCCAGCTACCCGTACAAGGGGTACATAGTGATTGATGCTTTATTTCCTGTTTCCATTACTGGAGTGAAAGAGTCTATCTCCATTTTGGCCTTGGTTTGTCCTGATCCCCAAGGGTTCCAGCAAGTCCCTGTGATAATAGGGACGAATTCCAGTTTCTTTGGGAGATTGGCTGCATTGAGGGGAGACCTTAACATTCCTCATGTGTTGCAGGCCTTACGGATCCAGACCAACTTTCCTGATGTTGGCTTAACTGAACAGCCAGAAGCAAGAGTCAAATGGGTGGGACCCCGTGCTCTTATTGTTCCTCCGAGAGGTGAGGTATATGCGGAATGTAAGATGGAGTATAAAAAACCATTGAAGAAGGACATTTTTGTGGTTGAAGCCACGGCTGATGACCAATTACCTGCAGGACTATTCATTCCCCCTGTGGTGCTGTCTTTCTCAGCTATAAACATGGACACCTTTCAGCTGCCCTTGCATAATGAAACATCTAAGGAAGTCGCTGTACCACCTGGCACTGTCCTTGCTCACATGTTTCCAACTGATACGGTCACCGAGACTTGTAGAGAGAGAAGCAAATCGAGGATTGACCCAGACTTGTTTAACTTTGGCAAATCTGGCATTCCTTTTGAATGGGAAAGGAGGTTGCGCCAAAAGCTGTCGGAACGGAACAATGTGTTCTCACTTGAGGAGTGGGACGTGGGATTAGAAAAGGGTGTGACGCATCACATTCAGTTAAATGACCCCAGACCATTCAGGGAGAGATCCCGTCGTATAACACCTGCCGACATTGATGATGTGCGTCGACACATAAAAGACCTGCTGGCCGCGGGCATAATAAAAGAGTCTCGAAGTCCCTACGCCTCTCCCATTGTAATCGCAAGGAAAAAAAATGGAAGTGTGAGGATGTGCATTGACTATCGGACACTCAACAGTCGAACTATCCCTGACCAGTATACAACCCCGAGGATAGATGAGGTGTTGGATTGTTTGTCTGGTAGTAGATGGTTTACAGTATTGGACTTGCGAAGTGGTTACTATCAGGTGGAGATGGCAGAGGAGAGCAAGGACAAAACTGCATTCATATGTCCGTTGGGGTTTTACCAGTTTGAGCGCATGCCACAGGGAGTTACGGGAGCCCCGGCGACGTTCCAGCGGCTAATGGAAAAGGTAGTAGGAGACATGCATTTGCTGCAGGTTATTGTCTATCTGGACGACTTGATTGTGTTCGGTCGTACGCTGGAAGAACACGAGGAGAGACTGTTCAAAGTGCTTGACCGTCTTGAGGAGTTCGGGTTAAAAGTGTCCATTGACAAATGCCAGTTCTGTCAAGAGGAAGTCAAGTACGTAGGACATATTGTTTCTGCTTCCGGAATTGCCCCAGACCCAGAAAAGGTGGAAGCGGTCACCCGTTGGAAAATGCCGACTGATCTCAAGTCCCTGCGGTCTTTTTTGGGATTTTGTGGGTTTTACCGGCGCTTTATTAAGAATTATTCCGCAATTGTAAGACCACTGACAGACCTCACTAAAGGTTATCCACCAGTAAAAGGGAAAAGAGACGCCACTTCGACAGGGAAGTATTTCAAGGAGGCTGAACCCTTTGGTCACCGTTGGAATCAGACATGTACAGAGGCATTCAGGAAAATTGTTTACTGCCTTACCAATGCCCCAGTCTTGGCTTTTGCGGATTCTACTAAGCCTTATGTGCTTCACGTGGATGCTAGTGCGAATGGTTTGGGTGCAGTCCTGAATCAAGAATACCCGGAGGGGTTGCGTCCTGTGGCTTATGCAAGCCGAAAGTTGAGTTCTACTGAGCAGCGGTATCCGACACACCAACTGGAGTTCCTGGCACTTAAGTGGGCCGTAGTCGATAAGTTTCATGACTACTTGTATGGCGTCAAGTTCGTTGTGAGAACTGATAATAACCCACTCACCTACATCCTGACGAGTGCCAAGTTGAATGCCACTGGACATCAATGGCTTGCCGCATTAGCCACTTATGATTTTAGCTTACAATACAAGCCGGGGAAACAAAATGTGGATGCGGACGTATTGTCTCGATATCCTGCCAGCAAGGAATCTGATGAGTGGGAAGAGATGCCTCAAACAGCAGTGAAGGCTGTAAGTCAGCTAACCAGCTCGTCTCTAGGTGATGAGTCTCCTTCAAGGTTGATCGACCAACTGTGTGTGCCTCCTCAAAGTATACCAACAATGTATGCTTGTCCTGTACAACTCGAAACTGGTCAAATGGAGTGGTGGACAAACGAAGATCTGAGGTCAGCTCAGGACCAAGACCCCATCATTGCTCCAGTAAAAAAAGAAGTGGCTACAAACAAAGTGCTTAACATGCCCAAAAGTTCAAATCCAGCTGTGGCACTGTTACAACGACAAAGCCAAAAATTAACCATCCGAGACAATCTTCTCCATAGAGTAACCACTGACCAAGATGGAAAAGAAAGGTGGCAAATGGTTTTACCTGAGAAGTTCCATCTTCAGCTAATAAAATCCTTGCATGATGATGCGGGTCACTTGGGGGTGGAGCGGACTGTTGAACTGCTAAGAGATAGGTTCTACTGGTCTAAAATGAACCGGGACATTGAGCAGTATGTAAAGACTTGTGGAAGGTGTGTGGCCAGGAAAACTTTGCCACAGAGGTCTTCCCCTCTGAATTGCATCACCAGCAGTGGACCTTTAGACCTTGTATGTATGGATTTCCTCTCCATAGAACCTGATTCAAAAGGGATTGCAAATGTCCTGGTCATAATGGATCATTTTACACGTTATGCTCAAGCCTTCCCAACTAAGGACCAAAGAGCTGTGACCGTGGCCAAGATTTTGTGTGAGAAATATTTTGTGCATTATGGGTTGCCTGCACGAATACATTCTGATCAAGGCCGAGACTTTAAAAGTCGTCTCATTAAAGAGCTTCTGGGGATGTTGGGGATCCGAAAATCCCGTACTTCACCTTACCATCCACAGGGCGATCCTCAACCTGAGCGATTCAATCGCACCCTTCTTGCAATGTTGGGCACCCTTGATCCTGCCAAGAAAGCAAAATGGAGCCAACATATTAGCCAGCTGGTGCATGCTTATAATTGTACCAAGAACAAGGCGACTGGTTACTCACCGTACTATCTCTTGTTTGGACGGGAGGCCCGCCTACCTGTGGATCTTTGCTTTGGCACTTCACCTGATGGAGATTATGAAGTTACCTTTCAGCAGTATGTGGAAACAATGAGACATGAACTTCAAGAAGCTTACCAATTGGCTGAGGAGACTTCTTTGAAAAATCATCAAAGGAATAAACAACATTATGACAAGAGAGTGAAACCTCAAATGCTGGAAAAGGGAGATCGTGTTTTCATTCGAAACCTGGCTCAAACAGGAAAGCATAAATTGGAGGACAGGTGGAATTCTGTGCCTTACATTGTAGTGGAAAGGTTAAGGAACTTACCTGTATATAAGCTAAGACTGGAGACAGGAACTGGACGGGTGAGGACTCTCCACCGAGATCATCTGTTGCCGATCGGAGACGGTGTGAGAATTCCTGCTTTAAGTGGGGGAGAAGACATAAGACCTCCAGTAACTAGAGCCCAAACTGTGAAGGAAAAAACAGTTAAGAGGAAAAGTAGCTACTACAAATGAACCCAAGAGAGTGGAAACGTCTTCTGAGAGTGATGATGAAATTTTCTACCATGAATCAGACAGACCTTTATCTATTGTGTACAAGGGTATGGTCATACATCTTGGAAATTCTAGGGAGAGGAGTAACATGTGTGGTACCTTCTGGTGTCATCCACTGGCTCAGTGTGCTAAGTGCAACAGAGTAAACTCTAATTCAGCTTGAATGGCCACAATACAGATTTGAGTTTGATTTCCCCAGTAATCTCATGGGGACATGAGAATTTTAGAGAGAGGAGAGTGTAACCCTGGGATTTCTACTCACAGTTAAACAAAAGTATTTAGGACCTTAATGATAATGTTTCGGGTACTGAATTACATAGTTCTTTACATTGTCTTTATGGGTACTGAATTACATAGTTCTTTACATTGTCTTTATGGGTATCTACCCCTTTAAGAGCAACATTTAGCCTGATAGTTTGGTTGTAATTTACATGTGAAAAACGTGGGTTTTACCAACAAGTTTGTGTTTGTCCGTTATTCATTGGTGAATTATTGAATAAGCCCACTTTATATCTATGTAATGTGAAGTTTGATTGGTTCTTGGGAAGGAACACGACAGGAGGAAACATGGTTTACTAGGCTGAGGATAGGACATACAGGACTGAACAGTAATTTACATAGAATAGGGAAGCATGAGACAGGTGTGTGCCCATATTGTGAGGAAATAGAAACTGTGACGCATGTACTTTTGATATGTAGGCAGTATCATGAAGAGAGAGAAAAGATTAAGAGGGTAACAAAATCTGTTAATTTAAAGTGTGTATGTCAGGTTAAATTTGTAATTATGATTAACACAAAATAGTTAGGGGAAAAACACGTTTGTCAAGTTGGTGTATTGTTTTGTATGTTTTTCGATACCTAAAGGCAGAATATAAGATGAAAAAGTTCGTTATTTTCAGTACTCACTTAAAACTGTTCCTCCCCCCAATCGAATCACTGATGTCATAAGAGGGAGACGTCTTCCCAGGTCGCTGAGAGTGAGTCAGTGAGCTGTGTTGGTAATTGTACGAATGATAAAGCGAGAGACTTATTTGATTAGGACATTTATTTATTTAGTTATTTAAGTTAGGTAGTTAGTTAGGTATATGCAGGAAATAGGTTTGCCAACCGCAATTAAACCCTGAAGAAGAAGAAAAAGAAGAAATGTATGCAGGCGTATTATCACGATGGTGAATTACTGCGTTTGTACTGGGTGCAAAAACACCGTTAAAACCGGTCACAGAGTCCACTTTTTGATGACAGCCGCGAGACTAGCTCTCAGAATATCAGCACTTCGGCAAACCTGACTGTGGCGAGGGGGCGTGAGTCTGTAGCGGCTGCGGGAGAGAAAGGACGGAGCCGCACGGTGAGATTAGTAGATCAAGTGCAGATGATGAACACCTGTAATTTGATTGCAGTAATTTTCCGTGGAGAGACCGTATATAACCGGGGAATGAGAGAGCGAGCGAGAGAGAGTTGGACTGGGACTTCACGCGGCTACTGCAACCGAGACTGAGAAGCAAGTGTTGGATCGCGTGTTTGTTTATGGTGGCGAATGCGCTACTGTGCGCCTCGTTTCTTTTTTGTTTTTTTTCTGAATAAACGAGTCCCAGTCACGCCGACCCTGTCTTCTTTCCACATACTGAACCTCTTCACACTGACCTATAGGCTACCGCACATCTCTACCGCGTATCTAACAGTAGTTCCGCATTAATTAATTTGCACGCGAGTTTTATTTATTTTAACCCTGTATTCTCCGTGTATATTCATGCACCGAACCGTGACGGCCGTACGTTTCGGTTCAATACGAATACATGTACCGTTCCACCTCTTAAGTTATTGCCTATAGTTTACCAAGACACCTGACCAACTCTCCACTGGTTCTCTTCACACCAGATATTTATGTTTCTTCGATAGGAATTATTTAAATTTCTGTTTGGTTCCTCATCTGTCTCACGCCTGGGAGGCTCAAAATTGTAAGGCTGTGGGCCATCGTATAGGTTTGAGGGGGATTTTGGATCTTCTCAGACTCAAAACTCTCCTTACTTGAATAGAACGTTTTTGTCACATCTCCCTCTTATGACATCACAGGCAGCTCCACTGTGTTTTAAAAATATGATCTTGACAGAAATGGCTATAAAACTTAATGTAGGGCAATTACAGTAATAATTTTAATGATAATTACATTTTCACTCAGACATCTAAACATTATTTAATATATCTAAAAAAAAATTTTAACCTGACATACACACTTTAAGCAACTTGTTGAAAATACCAGGGATACAGTCTACAATAAAAGCAGTGATAGAATTTCTTAAAAGAACACAGTTAGCAAAAAGAATTTAGCCTTAGTGTTTATTTTAGTTTTATTTTCTATGGAGGTTGAGTCGAGGTTGAAGCTGGAGGAGCTAAACACGTAGTGCCAGCTGAAGCTTGGGCTCTAACTCTCTGTTATTTATATTTATTAATTTTTCTCTCCCAATGTGATCACACCCATTCCAGTAGATGGCGGTAATGCACATACCTTGCAAACTGCCAATAAAAATCACAGAAGAAGAAGAAGAAGTTCTTGGGAAGGGGGAGGGAAAAGGAGAGAGAGTCGAGTCGAGGCGAAGGAGGAAGGTGTGTGTCGAAGCGCGCCGATGTATGTGTGAGAGAATCACGATTAATCCGAATAGGATTGATTGATTTTATTTCTTTGAGCAACGAAAAGTATTGAAACTATCAGAAAAGTATTGATTTAGCAGCATTGATTTTGTTTCGTAAGGTTTGCCGGCTGTAAACTGAACGCTGAGTTGATTTTCTGTTTAGCCGTACACTTGTGTGAGTTCCAGGCGAGTTAGTGCTTACTACAAACGAAATATTGACTAAGTAGCTAAATACTAAAGTGGACTTTAAATACCAGCATGAATAGCCGTGATAAGGAGAAGCTGCACGATCCAGGTAGCGCCCTGAATCACCGAGAGGTTCAGGGTTCCCCTGGCAACGGGGGATTGCGAGGATCGCCAGGACGCGCATATCAGTGAGAACTGAGTGATTAAAGTTTCCTAACGAGGGAGGACTTTCCACTACGGAGTTGAGGTAGCACCTTTAATATTTATTTGGCTCTTTGGAGTGAAGCGGCCAATTATCCTTTTGTTTGCGGCCACAACGCACTCGAGCAACGGTTACAGGCCTGCAACGAGGGGTGAGCGTGATTGTGTGTGTGTGTGTGTGTGTGTGGGCCCACTAAAGTTAATGTGATTATTTGTCAAATTATAACTGCCGTTTATTTTCCTGAGGGGTTTTTGAATTATTATTATTCATTTTCTGTTAAAGGGAAGTTTCATTTAGCCTATTTGTAAATATATGGGCATTTAAAAAGTGTAAAATCATATTGAGAGACATTTGATTTATTATTGGGTAAAAAGAGTCATACTCAACTGTAATTCATATTCATTTGTGATTGATATTCAATTCTAAAAGTATATTAATCTGAGAAATTGTGTATAATTTTAGGATCCCAACCGACCTGTTGTGACAATTTTAAAATAGACAGTACATTGTAATTTAGGCCTACTGTTTATTTATCCTCCTTTTTGTTTCAAATTTTCAATTTTTTTTATTTAATTTCATATTTTTGTTAATAAACATTTTAATCGTTTACTTGAAGTGATTTCATCAAGTCTTACTGATTGGTTTGTTTGGAAGTTAAATTGAATATTTCTTTTGGGATTAAGTTATTCTCATAAAATGCCTGATTATAGCTAAACTGAGGAAATAGGGAGTTGTGCTAAAGGGTGTTAAGTGAGTTCCCTTATAGTTTAGTCGAGAGACTACAAAATTCGAACCTGAGTACGTCATAATTGAGAGGGAAGAGGGTGCTACATTAAGCTACATTAATGAGGGTGCTACATTAATGTCTCAATGTTAATCATTGAGACATTAAGCCTCTAGTTTTACCAGTTTCATCAGGTAAATATTACCAGGTAAGTGACTGACTTCTCAAAGTAGAGTTACACTAAAAGGCCCTCCATTTAATGTTTGAAGCCCAAAGTATCAGCTTGTGATTCGCTTGCAGACAAGGTCCAAACGCCAAATCTGACTTTGTGGAGGAAATAAAGCTGGGTTATCTGATTGTGGCAGATACCTTTATAGGAATATATATATATGAAATATTGATAAACGTGAAATTCTATGAATAACAAATTCAAATGGAAGACGTACAATCCTAAACAAAATGTTTCAACTTGCATATGGTACAACTTACCTCAATAGGAAATTACCATTAGAAGAAGTGGTATTCAATTTTATAACCCTCCAGGAGATCGCAGACAGTCATAATGTAAAAATAAATTATTTTTAACTCTGTTGCCTTTATGTAAAATTGCCATTGTAAAAATGAAGAATGAATTAAATTCGAACAAAGTCAGTTTTGTTAACCATTTTATCAGTCTTTCGACCATTTTTTTTCATTTGCTAACTTATTTGGGTGTGTATAATATTTTGCTGTAATTTCAAATAAAGTTTATTTTTTTACATAATCTGAGTCTGAATTTATTACACATACAATAAAAGGGATGTCTCTAAAGGACAGAAATTGATTTTCTCCAACCTTCAGATACAGTACCGTCTTTACACAACCTCTTTACAACAAATACTCGATGTATAATACAGTATAACAATATGCCTTCAGAACACAATGGTTGCTTGTTTCTTAATAATTAATTTCCTTGAGGAATCTTTTGATTAAGAGGAAGAATCAAAAGGGCATGTTTAGGTAGATGAGGAAGGAGTGATAAAGGTCCGGAGAGTCAAAACTGCTGTGTCATAAGGGCGTCCGATACACATAAAACTAATTCCGGTATGCACAATGTTGATGGGTCAGGGTCTGTGACTATCTACATATGGTAATTAACATGTCTACATGAATGGGTGTCTACGCCTGCTAGTGTAAGTTAGCAGGAGGTGCAGAGAGATGCATAAATGGGTGGAGCAGTACATTTGGCAGTACTCGGGTCCGGGGCACAAGCTGTCCAACTGAGCACATGTGATCTGTGATCCTATTATTAACAATTAACAAGTGCTTTAGTAGAAAGGGATCTAATATTCAGCAAGCCAAACTTTATCAATTGTTCATTTGAGTGATCTCCAGAGTCCTTGCAATCAAGGGCAACAGTCAGGATATGGAAGTAAGAAATATCCATTGGGAAATTTATTTTTGGCGTAAACTTAAACTTTTAAGAATTTTGGCAAACGTTATAAAAACAGCTCTACTGTGAGCAACAACATTGTTAATAGAAAGTTATTGCTTCTGTTGAAGCCATCATCCTGCAATATTGCAACCAGTTTCTAAAATATTATTTCTAAAATAATCGTGTTTAGCAGTGGATTTTGTGGTGGAAAAACTACATTACCCATAATGTCAGGGTGATTTCTGTTCACAAAATTCCACCAATCAGAGAGCCGCAACAAGCAAAACACGCCAAAAGAGCTTTTTAGCTCACTGCCATGAAGCACTATGAAGGATGTAATCAAGTCAGCCTCGCTATATGCACAAAATATACTTAAATATTTGTTCATAATGCTTCGTGGGATTGTAGTTCTTTTCTTCTCAATAGCAGTTAAGTACATTATTGTACCTTTGCATTTTGTCCAATTTTCAAATACCTTTTTTGATTAAAATTAAAGCAATTTGCGACGTTACAATTCACCTCATAGCTGGTTGGTTTGGTTCATTGCTCATAATAATTAAACAGAAAGTTTTTAAAAGTCCCAAAAGAAAAAATTAATGGAAAAAATACTTCCAGAATCAACACCGCTGAAAAAGTGGGTAGGCACTAATGCAGACAAACAGACAGACAAACTATTATCTTCCCTCAATCCCAAAGAACATTTGAAAGATATCAGCACATCCTTTGTCATTAAGGGAACTGATAAAGCTGACCAAGGTCCATGTGGTTTCCTCTGGTCCCGCGAGGGTCAAAAATGGCTTCATGAAATCCAGTGAACTTGCGAAGGGAGTCAGTTCTCTCCTCCATCGAGCCGTTTTCCAAAGGGACATCCTCTCTGTGTCGAATCATAATTCTTTTCCATGTTAAAACTTTCACCCTAAAAATACATTTTTAAAAAAAGCACCAATAATAAAAATTAGCTTTAACCTCACAGTAATATAGATTATATTTTAAAAGATATTCAAATATA
Source organism: Pimephales promelas (assembly GCF_016745375.1). Next base: position 10,594,555 of record NW_024121111.1, on the reverse strand, counting down.
AAAGTTATTTTAAATTTTAATATTTCATTCACAAATATTACTGTTTTTAATCAAATAAATGCAGCCTTGGTGAACATAAGGGACTTCTTTCAAAACGGACTTCTTTCTTTATAATCTTCTTCAACATTTTTTTCCAATATAATATAATAATTAAAAAAAAAAAATTAAGATGGTTTGCATCAACCATAAAGTACGGTCAATTATTAGTTGCAGAGAACATAAAACAATTAAAATTAAAAGTTAATCTACTGTATATGAATTTGCCTATATCAGGGGTTTTCAAACTTATATTTGCAAACCGAAACACTAAAATATATGTCTAAGTTCAAGAAATGTTTAACAGTCATCTAAACACACACAGGCCCCTAACATAATGAATGAGATCCTCACAAGTATAGTCAAAATTACACACACACCGCCACACAAACAAATCTATTTTAAATTAGGTATTAAACCCGTCTTTGGTATTTAGAGTTTGCACTCAAAATGCGTGTTCACAAAAGAATAAGAGTAGACCCTACTGATTTGGTTTAGATTTCAATTCATACCTGGCCCAGAACTCATCGCAAGCAGACTGCAGACCCTCCACACACACAATACCAGGCTTTCCCGGCATACTGAACCCAGAAAGGTTCAGCTCCTTTGCCCATTCCAGAATGTTCTTTCTCTTCATCTTGTTGTAGATATGATGGCTGTAGATCCATACCTTTTGACTAACTTGTCATTCTGATGGCATTCGTGAACACTCAGCTTGTTTACTTTCACTTCTAAGTTTATTTCGAAAACATAAACAGACTAAATAGACAGGTATCATCTGCTTAGTTCACTTCAATTTTTTTACAATATTTTCCTAAATTTAATTTGTATTGTTTCAAATACCAATTCTCACATTAGTTTCTCTGATTTAGTGATCACTGCTGAGAGACTTAAAGCTTCAACCTAATGTTGTGTGTGTGTGTGTGTGTGTGTGTTTAGTAATGCCTTTGAATAAATTACTATATTTTTAAATATTACTTACATTATAGTAAAATATATTTTATTTTCTCTGTTGAGGTTTTGTTGTTGTGGTTAGATTTTTTTTGTTTTTTTGTTTTGTTTTTTGTAAACAGTCCCTGCCATTTTTACCCTTCTATTATTGTCCAAAATAATCTCTAAAAAAAGAATTTTGAAAAAGAATGAGTGTGACATGAGATGAAATGATGAATGTTTCAATAGATCTTACAGTAATTGCTATGTGTGTTTGGTATATGAACAAATGTGAATGTTTTGTAAATGTTTCAGTATGTGGAAATCCATTAGATTATTATTTTTTTTCTCCATTTTTGAACATTTGTAAAAAGAAACAGTATACAGTTAAAGTATACAGTACTGGGTATGCATTTAAAAACTAGCAGAATCTGCTCGTCAACGACAATTTTTTTTTTATTAGTAACAAACACATAAACATGTTTACCTAAAATTCCAACAGAACAAATGTAACTTTCTTAGATCACAGACCCATATAAAGTATATATCTTTAAAAAAAGAATTGTCCATATAACAATCAGATGTTAATAAATGTGATATCTCAAGAGAGAAGAAAAAGAAGCAGGTCATTTTAGTTTTAGAGTGTCAGCGATAGAAAAGAAGTACAGCTGCTTCAGTTATCTCTCTGGAAGCACTCCATTCTCTATGAGTACTATAGCCACTGACGTCAAAACTAGTAAAGTCTCCACACTGCATAGGGACCGCCTCAGGGAAGTGTCCACCTCCACCAATACAGAACTGCAAAAATATGAGTGAATTAATAACAAAACAACATACATGCATTTCTTCATATAACATTGGTGCAGTAAAAAAAAAAAAAAAAAAAATTCTGTTGAAATTGTATTACCATACTATTAATGGATTTTCTCTTCATTTATACAATGAAGCATGAATAACTGCCCGTGGTGATCAAATGCTGTTCAAAAACACTGTTGTAAATAATCCATTATTTGTTTAACTCACATGTTCAGTATGGCAGCCGGTTGGTTTAACCCCCGAACAAAGAGCCATGGCTGCCTTTTCAGTATTGAAGACTCTGAATGTGATGAATCCAGCATCAAATATTCCTGAAAAAAGCACAGAATATATAATTGATGATCTGCCATGAAAGGTCCATGCACACATGACATGGCTTTCATTCATTAAACTGATTAGATCTCAACATTGATGATGCTTTGCAAAAAATAATACACCATAACTGAATAATACACAGATTTTATGACAGCCACTTGATACCTTCTTTAAAATATCAGAAAAAATATTATCTCAAGAAGTATTTTTGTACCTCTTGAACTAGGTCCGTACAGTTGTTTGGTAGAATCCTTACTTCCAGTATCATACACTATTGGAATAGCAGGTCCATTATCAATGTTGCATGTCCCGATTCCAAACCTCACAGGAAATTTCTACGAAAATTAAGAGAAAAGTTTGCCCACCTATATTTCTGGGAATGTTTAAAACTCAAAACTGGCATTACATTTTATCTGACCTTAAATAAATGGAAAAGGTTTCCTCCATGTAGAGTTAAGAAGCGATTTTCAGTGTGGTATCTCAGGATGGAGGCAGTGGTCCAGTGTTCAAACGCCATATTATTAGGAACATGCCACACAGACACATCCTGTGCCGCAATGTCAAAGTATCCAGGATTCTGTCAAATCAAGTCATATTTATTTATATAGTGCTGTATATAAAATGTAGATTGTTTCAAATCAGATTCACAGTAATAAAAAGAAAAATAATGATACTGTTGCGAAACTGAATTAATGAAACGACTTTGGTTTCAGCAATAAAGCAGCTCAAAAGTAAAGTAATTATTCAGCTCAATTTATGTTCATCAGTTATGAAACAAATTGTTGGCTTATGATTCAGCCATAAAACAGCTCTATGGAAGATAGTATCATTATCCAGCTCAATTCAATGTTGATTTAATCAGATCAACACAAGTTTGTCATTCAGCTATGAAATCACCACCCACAGATATAAAGCAGTTACAAAATAAAATATAATCAAGCTCATCTTCAGTTCAAGTTTTGCTCTCATTCAAAAGTGTGAGTGCAGTCAAATTGATAATATCTCTCAATATTGCTTGTCTTTTTTTTAGTAACAGGAAGGACACAGACTGTGTCAGATTCTGTTTTAGATTAAACATATTTTGATTGTCAGTCCAGGGACTTCATGTCCTTTATATTGCTTCCCTTAAACCAGGGTTGTAAAATGTAATAATAAAGTACCTTATAATCATCACTTGTAGCAGCCTCTGCAGTTCCAAATATGACTCTGTTCGCCCAAGTCCCTTCACCATCAGGCCGGTTTGCGTTGCTGCCCTGCTCACTAGACCAGCGGTCACCAACAGTACACTTTCCATACATGTTGTTTTCATGAACACTGGCCACAAGCGTCCAGCCTCCGCCCGCAGTGGTCATATCACAGAACGTCTGGTAAAGGACCCCTCTTGATGAGATCAGATAGTACAGGCCATCTGAGTGAACAGAAGCATTGAGTAAGCTAAACTGCCTTAAAATAAAAAATAAAATAAAAAATAATAATAATAAAAAGACCATACCCTCATAAACTTGATATTTGTCAAGAATTTCTTTGCAGCTTCGAGCAACGTATTTAATTCTGTCGAGAAGTTTTTCAAGCTCGTGGTTGCTATTGGTATCACTGATATTAATACATGGTGCTTCTGTTTCTTGTATTACATACATAGCTCCCACTGTAGAAAGATCATAAAAAGAGTAAACGCTGGTTTTGCTGTAATGCAAGTTAAAAAGTGAGTCAGAAAATGTCACATAGTGATAAATATTGTGATAAAACACACACACACACATATATACATACATAATTACACTTACTTGATTTAGCATCACAGAACCATAAACTCAGTGAGAGACTGAGAAGGATCCCCAAAAACATTTTTATAAAGACAGTCTGCAAACAAAAGGAGAAAGGTTCTTCGTAGTTCAAATTGAAACCACACTCTGAAAATATGCACACCCGAAATTGGTATTTGGTTCCATGTTTTTGTGTAAATGTTTACTAAAAGCAAACTGTAGTTGACAAATCGATTTCATACATTCAGCACTTTAATCAATTCGTTACTCAATCAATTTAATCAATTTCAATTGATTGATCAATCACTTTAATCAATTTCACACTTCAATCAATTCATTACATTCAATAAATTATCAAATCATATACCGTACTATGTCGTTTATTTGTATTACCTGAAAAAGACAGCACGTTAACTTACCATTTCCATGAGCCAGTAAGGTATAGGTTTTGTGTAGCCTACTTGGTGTCTAAAGAACAAATGTTAATTTATATCTTTTCTTATCAAATGATGACAAAGATTTCCTGGCAAATACAACAAGGAAGTGATATTGTCATCTCACGAATCCAATAAACCCATTTTTATCAAGGGACAACCTGTAGATGTTGCTGAACATTAACTTGAATAATTGAAAATTGAAAAGTTTTTTTTTTTCCACAGAGGCTTAAGAAGTGATTTTCAGTGTGGTAGTTACTACAGGATGGAGGCAGGTCAGTGTTCCATCTGAATTTTATTAGGAGCACATGCTGTGATTGCAAAATATCCAGGTTCAATGACAGAGGATAACAGGTTATTAATTCAGATAAGATTTATTGCCATTCATCATTGTCCTTTGATGTTGCTGTTGCTTCATTTAAAACTGGGTTGTAAAATACCTTCTGCGGTTTCAAACATGTTTACAGTGGTCTAGGTGTGCAGACCGACCGCGTGACATTAAGGGCCATATCTTGCACCCAGCGCAATTGACTTTTGGTGCGTTCACGTGTTATGGTAAATATGATGAATACCAAAACCGACGTGGAAAATGCACATGAACACCCCCTCATGTGGTATTTTCCACTGGGTAGCTCGTAGAATATTTTGATGCAGGACTTGCCGAGATAACCTTTGACCTTTTCAAAATGGCGGAGAGCTACAAGTCGTGAACGGTAAAATACAGTATGCCCAATAAAGCTGTTTTTTAATGAAAATATTTAATCTTAGATGCGGTTTTATGTGCACTGTAGTGAACAGTAATTTGCAGCTATTCGTACCCTTTTAACCGCTCAGTAAAGCACATTCCACACAAATTGTAGTATACTGTATGTTTACTAGCTATATAATAGAACATTATTCACAAGATGAACAAGCTAATCTACAAGAAACTGTGTGCAACATAAACTGTAACTGATTGTCATAATTCTGAATGCTGGCCACTGATGTCACTGCCACTATACATTTCTGGAACACATCCTATTGTGACTTATATGGGAGAGAAACAGCTTCTCGAACAAGAAAAAATGTAGGGCAGGATGTTATTTTGTCTATAGTTTGCCACTGCTTTGGCCTGACCTCGCACAGAAAAATATGTCAACAGGGAAGTTATTTTGATAACTTAAAATTACGAGAAGGAACTAAAGGTCACAAGGAAACAGGATTGTGGCGAACAGGACGGCCAAGGGACGTGAGAGGATGGCACGAGGCCGTTGGTGCGATTGCTAATGAGCAATACCTGTTAGCACAGGTCTCGCATCTCTCACGGAGGAGTGGAAGCATAAAGGGGGAGCGACGACGTGGATTATCGAGAGAGGAACTGGCCTGCTTTTGTATGTATTCTGATGGCAGGTAGCCTATATATATATATATATTATTTTCAGGCAGGTATTTTGTTTATTTTATTCAAGTAAAGTTTTACTTTTGTAAAGTTTTACGATTGTTCTCCGGTTCCTGCCTCCTTCTTCCCTGAACTTTGCTACAATGATGTGAAAAAAATAATAACGTTGTGTACAAATAAATCTTTTATGTTAAATACAGCAATTTTTCTGTAAAGAAATTGTCAATTATGATTTCATGGTAACTACAAAGGGATAATTCACTCTAAAATGAAAATTAAGTCATCATTTAACTCACTCTGCTGTTGTTCTAATGCCATATCCCCTCCTTTCTTTTATAGACAACAAAAGGATAATTGTTTAAAAATGCCTGCCCTCGTTCATTATAGCAGAAGATAGTGACTAGAATCAAGCTTTGTAAAAGAAGATGCAAAAGTATCACAGAATGATTCAATTAAATTCAAATGTATTTGTATTGCACTTATCACAATACATATTGTTTCAAAGCAGTTTTACAGATAACGATAAAAGGCCCATTAAATACGCAAGACCATTTAGAGCTTTATAGGTCAGTAGTAGTAAGAGTACTTTGTAATTGATAACTTAATAGGTAACCAGTGTAGAGATGATAAAATCTGTGTTATATGATCATATTTTCTTGACCTAATAAACTCTAGCAGCTGAATTTTGCACTAACTGTAGCAGCTGAATTTTGCACTATCCTTATTTATTGAGGATGCAGGACAACATATTCATATACATATGAATATGTCATAAACATATTCCGCATTTCTCCCTCTTTTCCACAATGCTCCATCATCTGCAGGAATGTTTACTTCCGGAACCTGTTGCGCTTTATTGGCTCTACAAGAGTTGTGCTGGCCAATAAAAATCGTCTTTATTCCCAGGTCTGAAAGACCGGCGTTTCTAGGACAACGACTCAAACAAATGAGCATGGTGTTTCCTACTTTGTTTGGAGAGAAACAAAAGCAAAATCTACGGAGCTGTCGAGCACACCTAAGGAATGGTAAATATGACGTAGATTTTATTAGTTAAAAAGCCACGAACCGCCTGTTTGAATAGACGACGCGCTAATAAAGATAACATGTAAGACACGATTTTTGTCATTAGCGAGGTTGTGTTGTAGAACTTATAGCTAAGTGACCGTGTTTTTGCAGTCTTTCATGAGCCAGCGTCGCAACATCTCTCACAACCACCATCAGAAGATGATCCTGGATCACCGCAAACAGGAGGAAATGCGTGAAGATCAGACCAAAAGCATCGCCAAAGAGCGGCAGATGCAAGCCAGTCTTCAGTCCGAAGAAAGAGTCGAGAGAAAGCGCTTCCTACGCAAGATGCAAGATGAAGAGTATGGCAGACAAATCGAGGAATCACTTCTCAAGGTTGGTTTTTCGTAAATACGCCAGCTGTATGCTCAAAAAAATGCTACGCACAGATGTATGCTGTATGTATTTGTTTGGATCCCCATTAGCTGTGCCCTATGGCAATGCAGTCTTCCTTCTTGAGGAAAAAAACAACAAAAAACATACATTGCACATTTAAGAACATGCATGAAACATTAATCATGCATTTTAAAACATGCATGGATCATCACAATCTATTCTGAATCAACACATTTAACGATATAGCCTATTTAATATTACAATTAAATATATAAAATCAAAATCTAACACTTGACTGTGTTAATGTATGTTTTTAGGCAGAAGAGGACAGACAGTTCAGAGAGAGGCAGATTGAACAGGAAGAGAGGATGGCCAAGGAACTGGCGAGAATTAATAATGAGAAACTGCGAGATGAGAAGATGAGGCAGCACATTAAAGAAAACAGGTAACAGACCAGAGTTGAATGGCACTCAGTAGCGCTGTATTATGGTTTTTTTTTTAGCTTTACCATCATTAAACTTTGCGTTTTATTGGCAGTGTTGAGCTTCGAGAGCTAGAGTTGAAGCTCAAATCTGCTTACCTGAACAGAGAACGGGCAGCACAGATGGCAGAAAAGGAGGCCATGAGATATGAGACAATGGTGAGTGTGAACTCCAAAGTAGTGTCTTACATTTGTCCATCTATTTTGTGGTTTTGCTTATTGTGGTTTTACATATTACCAGCGACAAGAGGCTGATGTTGCCCGTAAGATGAAGGGTGAGCATGAGCGTGCCGAGATGGAAAAGGAGAAACTGGAGCAGAAGAAGTATGAAGAGGTGGTACGCTACCAGCAAGAGCTTGAGCAGCAGCTTGAGGAGAAGGAGCGCAAGAGGCAGGAAGCCTATGAAGAGTTTCTTAAAGAAAAACTCATGGTGGACGAAATTGTGCGAAAGATCAATGAGGAGAACCAGATGTGAGTGTTTCCTTTTCCTTAAGTTTATTATTTGCTGCTACTGGAGCAAACAGACGATATCACAACATCTATTTTAGATGAGTTGATCAGATGGGTCTAGGATGGTTTGAAACTGGCAAGCTTAATTTACAGGGAGCTTCAGTTACGACTCGAGAAGGTCACGACCACTCAGAGATACATTGAAGATTTTAAAAAGCAGCAAGCAGAGTGGAGACGTATGGAGCGAGAAAAAGTGGAAGCCGAGAACAGGCGCA